>JAJLRB010001098.1:0-96422 GCA_020976825.1 Odocoileus hemionus
GTACATTCTCGAGTTACGACCGGGATGGCCCTTGGAAACTCGTGTTGGTTCAGTGGCGTCAGGACGCCTGTCTAGTTGCCAGGGACACTTTCTGATTCTCCTCGAGGCTGGCAGAGGAATAGGGAAGCTTCTCGAGGTGAGGCGGGAGACGCAGGCTCCCTTCCCAATTGCCACGGGGATATTGGGCTTCCTATCAATTTTCAAGAGGAGTCAGGCATCATGTCCTTTTGAATCATTGAACTCCGTGTTCCTCTCAAGTTCTCAAAGGGAAGTGAGGGCTCCTGTAGAGATTAGGTGGGGAACTAGCGCTTTTTCTAGTGTCTCCAGTGGGGATTCAGAAATCCCTTCATCTTGGGAAATGAAAGACGAGCCTGCATTCAAGTCACTGCAGGGAAATCCGGCCTTATTTCGAGTCAGGGCATCTAGGTGTCTATTGTACTTGAGGAAGCAAACTCAGGGTCCCTCTCACATGCATTTAGCTGAGATAAGCCTTCTGTTGAGTTCCTTTTGTAAAGTTAGCATTCCTCTGGAGTCGAAGCCAGGGAATCAGCTCTCATCTCTAGATGATTTGTGGTACATGGAGCTTTCTTCCAGTTGCAGTGCTATATTTGGTGTTACTCTAGAATTGGGACTGTGATCTCCGGGAATCTCTGGTGTTGCCTAAAGGAAGTCAAACCACTTGTCGTGTTTGATGGGGAAGGTGGGATGTCTCTGGAGCCAAAGCAGGGGAATAGGGCCTCATCTCGAGTTGCTTTGGGGTACACAGAGCTCTTTCTTGTTTCTACGGTGACTTCACTATCCCTCTATATTTGTGACAGTGTTCTTCGGGACTCTGGATTTCCATCAAGGAAGTCAAGGCTCATTTCTGCTTTGATGTGGAACATGGAATAGCTCTGCATGCCGTGCAGGGGAAATAGACCTTATCTCGAATTTAATTGCGGTTCACGGGGCTCTTTCGTGTTGCTACGGTGACATCAGGGTCCCTCTAGACTTGTGACAGTGTTCTTGCAGACTCTCTGGAGTTCCATCAAGTAACTCAAGGTACCTTTCATGTTTGATGTGGAACATGGAATGCCTCTGTACGCAATCCTGGGGAATCGGGCCTCCTCTCGTGGTGAAGGGGTAGTCTCATGGTTTTTCACAGGTTGCTGCAAGAACCTGGGGTATAATCTCGAGTTACAACGGGGATGGTCCTTCAAAACTAGTGTTTGTTCAGCGACGTCAGGGCTCCTGTCTAGTTGTGAGGGACACTTCAGGATTCTCCTCCAGGCTTGGCAGGGCAATAGGGAGGCCTCTCGAGGTGAGGCAGGAGACCCAGGGTTCCTTTCCAGTTGCCACAGGTATATTGGGATTCCTATCAATTTTAAAAATGGGTCAGGCATTGTGTCCTTTTGAAGCCTTGAACTCCGCGTTCCTCTCGAGTTGTCAAAGGGATGTGAGGACTCCTGTCGAGATGAGGCAGGGAACTGGTGCTTTCTCTAGGGTATCCACAGGGGATTCAGACATCCCTTCAACTTGGAAGATGAAAGACGAACATGCATTCAAGTCACTGAAGGGAAATCCGGCCTTATTTCGAGTCAGGGCATCATGCTGTTCATTCCATTTGAGGCAGCAAACTCAGGGTCCCTCTCACCTACTTATAGCTGAGAGAAGCCTCCTGTTGATGTGCTGGTGGAAAGTTGGCCTTCCTCTTGAGTCAAAGCCAGGGAATGCGCTCTAATCTTGAGATGATTTGTGGTACACGGACCTTTTCTCGATTTGCTCTGCTGAACTTGGTGTTCCTCTGGACTTGGTACAGTTTTCTCGGAGATTCTCTGGAGTTGCCTAAAGGAAGTCAAGCCACTTGTCGTGTTTGATTGGGAATGCGGGTTGGCTCTGGAGCCAATGAAGGGGAATCGGGCCTCATTTCGAGTTGATTTAGGATATACAGAGCTTTTCTTGTGTTGCTCTTCTGAACTTGGTGTTCCTCTAGAATTGGACGGTGTTCTCCGGGAAATTCTGAATTTGCCTAAATGAAGTATAACCACTTGTTGTGTTGGGTGTTGAATGTGGGTTGACTCTGGAGCCTATACAGGGGAATCGGGCTTCATCTCGAGTTGATTTGGGGTACACAGAACTCTTTCATGTTGCCGCAGTGATCCCAGGGTCCGTCTAGTATTGTAATAGTGTTCTTGGGGACTCTCTAGATTCCATAAGAAGTCAAGCTTCCTTTCGTGTTTGATGGGGAACACGGACTTGCTCTGCACGCAATGCAGTGGATCGGGCCTCATCTTGCGCAGAGGGGGATGTCTTATGGCTTTTCTGTAGTTGAGGTGGGAACTTGGTATATATTCTCGAGTTACGACGTTATCGCCCTTCAAAACTCGTGTTTGTTCTGCGACGTCAGGACTCCTGTCTAGTTGTGAGGGACAACTCGGGATTCTCCTCGAGGCTTGGCGGGGCAATAGGGACGCCTCTCGAGGTGAGGCGGGAGACGCAGTGTCCCTTTCCAGTTTCCACAAAGATATTGGGATTTGTATCAATTTTCAAGATGAGTCAGGCATCGTCTCGTTTGGAAGCATTGAACTCCACGTTCCTCTCGAGTTTTCAAAGGGATGTGATGCCTCCTGGAGAAATGAGGCAGGGAACTAGGGCTTTCTCTAAGGTCTCCACAGGGGATTCAGACATCCCTTCATCTTGTGAGATGAAAGACGAGCCTGCATTCAAGTCACTGCAGGGAAATCCGTTCATATTTCGAGTCAGGGCATCTCGGTGTCCATTCCACTTAAGGCAGCAAACTCAGCGTCCCTGTCACATACATATAGCTGAGAGAGGACTCCTTTTGAGGTGCTTGTGGAAAGTTGGCATTCCTCTTGAGTCGAAGCCAGGGTTTCCGCTCTCATTTCGAGAAGACTTGGGGTACCCGGAGCTTTTCTCAAGTTGCTGTGTTGAACTTGATGTACCTCTAGACTTTGGACAGTGTTCCTGGGGAATCTCTGCAGTTGGCTAAAGGAAGTCAAGCCACTTGTCATGTTTGATGGGGTACGCGGTATGGGTCTGGATCCAATGGATGGGAATTGGGCCTCATCTCAAGTTGAATTGTGGTTCATGGTGCTATTTCGTGTTGATGCAGTGAATTCAGGGTCCCTCTATACTGTTGTGACAGTATTCTTGGGGACTATGTCGAGTTATATTAGGGGTGTCAAGGCTCCATTCATGTTTGATGGGGAACACGGAATTACACTGCATGCAATATAGGGGAATCGGGTCTCATATCTTGGCGAGGGGGATGTCTCATGGCTTTTCTCGAGTTGTGGCAGGAAACTGGGGTATATTCTCGAGTTAACACATGGACAGCTCTTCAAAACTCGTGTTTTTTCAGCGACGTCAGGACTCCTCTCTAGTTGCGAGGCACATCTCAGGATTCTCCTCAAACTTTAAAGGGCAATAGGCACGAATCTCGAGGTGAGGCGGGAAATCCAGGGTACCTTCCAGTTGCCACAGGGATATTGGGATTCCTATCAATTTTCAAAAGCCAATGAAGGGCAATCGGGCCTCATCTTGAGTTGATTTCAGGTACACGGATCTCGTTTGTGTTGCTGCGGTGACCTCTGGGCCCCTATAGACTTGTGACAGTGTTCTTTGGGATTCTCTGTTATTCCATCCAGGAAGTCCAGGCTCCTTTGGTGTTTGATGTGGAACATGGATTGGCTCCGCATGCATTGCAGGGGAATGAAGCCTCATCCGTTGGCGAGGGGGAAGTCTCATGGTTTTTCTTGAGTTGTTGCGGGAAACTGGTGTATATTCCTGAGTCAGGATGTGGATGGCCCTTCAAAACTCGTGTTCGTTCAGCGACGTCAGCACTCCTGTCTAGTTGCAAGGAACACATCGGAATTTTCCTCGAGGCTTGGCATGGCAATGCGCACGCCTCTTGAGGTGAGGTGGGAGTCCCAGGGTTCCTCTCCAGGTGCCACGGGTATACTGGGATTTCTATCAATTTTCAAGAGGAGTCAGGCATCGTGTTCTTTTGAAGCATTGAAATTCGCGTTCCTCTTGAGTTGTCAAAGGGATGTGAGGCCTCTTGTCCAGATGAGGCGGGGAACTAGGGCTCCTACATACTTTTAGCTGAGAGAAGTCTCCTCTTGTGGTGCTTATGGAAAGCTCGCTTTCCTCTTTTGTCAAAGCCAGGGAATCTGCTCTTCTCTCGAGATGATTTGGGTACATTGAACTTTTCTCGATTGGATGTGCTAAACTTGATGTCCTTCTATACTTGAGATGGTGTTCTCGGGGAATCTCTGGAGCTTCCCAAAGGAAGTCAAGCCACTTGTCTTGTTTTATGGGGAATGCGGGATGGCTCTGCAGACAATGAAGGAGAATCTGGACTCATTTCGAGTTGAATTGGGAAACACGGAGCTCTTTCATGTTGCTCGGGGACGTCAGGTTCCCTCTAAACTGGTGACAGTGTTCTTGAGGACTCACTGGAGTTCCATCCAGGAAGTCCAGGGTCCTTTCGTGTTTGATGTGTGGAACAAGGAATTGCTCTGCACGCAATGAAGGGGAATCGGACCTCATCTGGCGGCGAGGGGGAAGTCTCGCCGTTTTTTTCTCGAGTTGCGGCGGGAACCTGGGGTATATTCTCGAGTTAGGACTTGGATGGCATTTCAAAACTCGAGTTTGTTCAGCGAACTCAGTACCCATGTCTAGTTGCGAGGGACACATCGAGATTTTCATCGAGGCTTGGCAGGGCAATAGGGATGTCTCTTTAGCTGAGACTTGAGACACAGGGTCCGTTTCAGTTCCCACAGTGATTGTCGGATTCCTATCAATTCTTAAGAGGAGTCAGGCTTGTTGTCCTTTTGAGGCATTGAACTGCAAGTTTCTTTCGAATTTTCAAGGGGATGTGAGGCCTCCTGTCGAGATGAGGCGGGGAACTAGGGCTTTATCTAAAGTCTCCACAGGGGATTCACACAACCCTTCATCTTGGGAGATGAAAGACTAGCCTGCATTCAAGTCACTGGAGGGAAATCCGGCCATATTTTGAGTCACGGCATCTTGGTGTTCATTCCACCTGAGACAGCAAACTCGGGGTTCCTCTCACATACCTATAGCTAAGAGAGGCCTTCTGTTCAGGCGCTTGTGGAAACTTGCATTCCTCTTGAGTCAAAAAGAGGGAATCAGCTCTCATCTCGAGATGATTTGGGGTACCCGGAGCTTCTCTTGAGTTGGTGTGCTGAACTTGGTGTTCCTCTGGACTATATTTTCCTTTTCTATAGCAACCAAGAAATATCTTGTATGTTAGCATTTTATAGATCATTGAACATATTTATCATACCATATTTTATTGTATATACGTCCATTCCAGTAGAAATATATATTTATATTCATTAACAGCTCAAAATCTCTTCAGCTCTTCTGCAAGAAAATCCCCTTGTAAGAGTAAGCCAATGTTCAGCAATTAACGCTTTCAAATCCTAATTCATTTGGAAATGACCCAGCCATCCAACAAACTTCTACAACTTAATTCAGCACAACTCCAGCAACCTAAGTCACTCTCATCCCAAGAGACCACTCCAGATTATAGAGAATAGATCATTTTAAAAAAAAACAATTCTTTTTATTAGAGCTTATCTAAAAGTTTTAATCTCATCTATAAATTTATATATATATATAAAGAGTTACCTTATTTTGACAATCGTATCTAACCCCAAACCAAGGCATAAGAAAAGTATTATATAATGTTGATGACTCAAGACATGTCCCTACTAGGTTAAGAAATAATTATATTGAAATCACATTCACAATTAAATAAACATTATACCCAACATTGAACACCCTTCAGCTCTTGTAAAGCTGAATCCAAATAGAGCCCATTAACTCCACACTATCTAAAAACAAAAATATACATTGAGACATAGGTAATTTTAGATACATAGACATAGTTCCCCTTATGAAATTTAAAATATCTCTTTGTTTTATTTATTTATTTTGAACTCCACCAACTTGCTCATTGCTGGAGTCCTAGATAGAGTGGGCTGTGTTTCCCAAGGAAATGATAAGAGTTAACTTAAAGTTTTTTCTTAGGACTATTTTTGTTTCACAGGCAGAGCTGGAGTTCCGGAAAGAAAAAATATTTTAACAAGTTAAACTTTCCGTTACTACACGTGCATCAAGACCGGTTTTGCAATTTCAATAAAGATTTTATTTTCACCAGTTTTCACTGGAATCTAAAGAATTTCATAAGCATTCAGTGTCAAAAATACCCTTTCTCCTTTTTGTAGCTTTAGTATAATATTAATGATATATGAATGAGGAAATTTTTGTCACAATGGATGTAAAGCCTTGGCTACAAAATTTTGACAAATCCTAGAACTATTATGAAGACGGCAATGGAACCCTATTTCAATACTCTTGTCTGGAGAATCTCAGGGAGAGGGGAGCCTGGTGGGCTGATATCTATGGGGTCGCATAGAGTAGGAAACGACTGAAGTGACTTAGCAGCAGCAGTAGAAGGAATTTTAAGCATACCTTGAGGTAACATAGTCTACTGAAATATTTTATGAGGCCCGATATGATTAGGATAAGGGAGAGAGAAAATTAGTCTCTCCCGGTCTAAAGGGTGTAAAGGCATATTAAAAAATCAATCTTGTGAATCAGTAACAATAATGTGCCAAATTTGAGGAATAGTAATGTGATCTCTGGTTACAATGTAGCCCCAGGTTCCAAAAAAGAATGAACTTTTTTAAACTCTGTTAAGAGACACCATTTGTTATATTTCCTTTGTATAACAAAAATAGGAGAGTTCCAAAAATTACAAGATTCTTCAATATGCTTCCATTTTCATTGTGTGTTTATAAGTTCTTTAGTAGCTTGTAATTTTTCTTTCGTAAGGGGCCATTGCTTTGTCTAAATAGGCTCATAAATTTTCTCAGTTATTTTAATAACTCTTTTGTTTGTTAAATGAGCAGTGGCCCCCAGGAAATATGTGGAATGTATATCTGAGTTTGCCATTGCATAAGTAAGTCCCTTCCTATTCGATTGAGGGGTGCATGAAGCAAATAAGGTATTAATGTTGTAGGATGGCATTTTGGCCTATCATATGTGAAGATTTGAATATTTTGATAAATTTCTTGTACTTTGGCTTGAGAAATTCCTGCAATTTGGCCAGAGAACTTATGTATAGGTCAGGATTTGGGCCAAAATAGTTTGGAAATGATAATATTAGGCCCAGTGCTGAGGGTCCAGAAAATCTTTTACCATTAATTTTGATATTTATATTTGGTCGGACATATTTAAATAACAATGATGTCCATAAGGATTGTTTTTGATCAGTATTACCAAATCTGCCTCTCCGTACATTAGTAGAGAAGTTAATAGAAATGTAAGGGAAAAAAAGTAATTGAGCAATTTTGTCCCCCCTTTTGAATTGCCATAGAATCTGAGCTGACATCATAATTTGAATTTCTCCTTTGTAATTTGAATCAATTATTCCACGCCGATCAGTAATTCCTTTAGAAGCCAAATTAGATCAGCCCTGTAAAAGCCTGAAGGTTTGTGGGGGCAGGGGTCCAAAAACTCCAGTAGGTACTCTAGAATGAACTGCTTAAGGGTAAAAGAAAAAATCATTTAGGGCTGGTGTACTAATGGCAGCACTGCTGGACATTGAGGGTTTGAGGGAAAAGATAGAATTTGCCCCTCTTTTTTGTTGTAGGGGACCTGGGAGTTCCACTCTTTCCAGTTTCCTGGAATAGGATTTGCTTCAAAATCAAATTTAAATTCACTGTCTTTGGCCCAGTGCATTCCTCTGTGGCAGCAAGGGCAAATTTTTGGAGGCTTTTGATTAGCCTTCTTAGGGCAGTCCCTTTTTAAACGGTTTTTATCTCTACATGTAAAGCATCCCTCATTTCTCTTTTTAAAAGGTTGTAGCATTGATTCAGCTAGAATTTGCATCTTTTCAGTTTTTGATCCTAGATTGTGACAAGCCTTTAAATAATTAGTAATAATCCTAGTCAGACAAATTGCAGCTATAGCTCTTTGACATTTCTGATATGCATTCTCATAAGCAAGTAATTTCTCCAGCAATTTTTGTGATTTCTTCTCCGATTACAGTATGGGAAATAGCAGCTTCTAGTCTAGCTTAAAAATTAATGTAACTTTTCATTAGATTCCAACAAAGCACCTTTTGGAGTTGCGACTGTTGGCAGAGGAGAAGCATTTTAGCAGCCAGGGCAGGGCTAGCAAGAAAATTTCGAGATATTTTGTAATGTTTTAATTGAGCCTTTTGCAAAGTTTAATCATTTAATTTATATGTATATAATAAGTGCTTTGTCTGTTGCTGAATATTGGAAGGGCTAGAATACACCTCGAAATGTCAGAATTACAACTTTAATAAGAGCGCATAGGGGCTAGTGATCAATTGGAATAGTTTTTCCTACTGTGGCTGCTCATTTAACATTTTCTTTGACCCGGAGCCAAATTTATAAGTCAAAACTGCATTTATCAGGAAATGAAGGATTACGTTCAACTACTATTTGAATACAAGCCTGTATTCATTGGCGTGAAACCAGAACTCCCTGAAATGTAAAGAAGTGGTGAAGTAAAGTAGAAAAATAATGGGGCTGGTCAGTCTTTTAACCGATGCCTTAGTATTTAGAGACCTCAATTGGTCCATGTGTCACTCCAGTAGATATACCACGTATACCAGTGTCCCTGTTCTTTTGCCACATTTGCTGGGGTCCTTTAATGGACTGGAACCTTGTGGTACGGAGTTGGTGATCAGAATGTAAAAGAGAGAAAGAGGTTGATATCCCTTGGTTTACACAGAGGACCAATATTGTCCTTGACACAGGGCTTGCACCACTCACTAATGTACCAGGCGCCCTCTCGAGGGGTCTTCGAAGCCCGGGCAGAAAAGTGAGCACGACGGGTCTCCACGCTCCAGAGAGTTAGCCAGAAATGATAGAGAGTGAGAGAGAAAAAGAGAGAGAGAGACAAAAAAAGACCCGGGGACCTAATCTAAGAGAGCAAAGGTGCTTTAATGATTTTTTATGAGTATATACAGGCTGCAGTACAAGAAACTAGTTTCGGGAATGATAGAGTTCAGCAAACCAAACAAACTGCAACGGTTACCAAGGGAACAAGGAGTAATGTTAGTCACAAGGTCAGAAGACAATCCATATCTCAAGAAAGGGGAAGGGGACTAAGCAGTTTTGTCTTAAAGAGTTGCTCTGCTGATCTTGGTGTTCCTCTGGACTTTGGACGGTGTTCTCAAGGATTCTCTGCTGTTGTTTAAAGGAAGACAATCCACTTCTCGTGTTCGATGGGGAATTCAGGATGTCCCTGGAGCACATGCAGAGGAATCTGGACTCATCTCGAGTTGATTTGTGGAACACGGAGCCCTTTCATTTTACTGCCGTGACATCAGGGTCCCTCTAGACTTGTGACAGTGTTCTTGGGACTCTCTGAAGTTCCATCCAGGAAGTCTAAACACCTTTCATGTTTGATGGGGAACACGGAATTGCTCTGCATGCAATACAGGGGAATCGGGGCTCATCTGGCAGCGAGGGGGAAGTCTCGTGGTTTTTCTCGAGTTGCGCCGGGAACCTGGGATATATTCTCGAGTTAGGGCATGGATGGTCCTTTAAAATTCGTGTTTATTCAGCGATGTCAGGACTCATTTCTAGTTGTCAGGGACACATCGGGATTCTCCTCGAGGCTTGGCGGGGCAATAGGGACCTCTCTTTAGTTGAGACTTGGGACCCAGGTTCCTTTTCCAGGTGTCACAGGGATATTGGGATTCCTATCAATTTTCAATAGGATTCAGGCATCGTCTCCTTTGGAAGCATTGAACTCCAAGTTCCTTTCGAATTTTCAAAGGGATATGAGGCCTCCGGTTGAGAAGAGTCGGGGAACTAGTGCTTTCTCTAAAGTCTCCACAGGGGATTCAGACATCCCTTCACCTTGTGAAATTAAAGACGATCCTGCATTCAAATCACTGCAGGGAAATCCGGCCTTATTTCGAGTGAGGGCATCTCGGTGTCCATTCCATTTGGGGCAGCAAACTCATGGTCTCTCTTACATTCCCATAGCTGAGAAACTCCTCGTCTTGAGGTGCTAGAGAAAGTTGGCCTTCATGT
Source organism: Odocoileus hemionus (assembly GCA_020976825.1). NCBI lineage: Eukaryota > Metazoa > Chordata > Mammalia > Artiodactyla > Cervidae > Odocoileus > Odocoileus hemionus. Next base: position 10,113 of record JAJLRB010001098.1, read on the forward strand.
GAGTCAAATCCATGGAATCATCTCTACTCTCAAGATGATTTGTGGTACACGGAGCTTTTTTCGAGTTGCTGTGCTGAACTTGGTGTTCCTCTAGAGTTGGGACGGTCTTCCCGGGTTATCTCTGGAGTTGATTAGGGAAAGACAAGCCACGTGTTGTGTTTGACGTTGACGGCGGAATGGCTCTGGATCTAATGCAGGGGACTCAGGCCTCATCTCGAGTTGATTTGAGGGTACAGTGAATGCTTTTATACTGCTGTTGTGACTTCTGGGTCTCTCTATACTTGTGTCAGTGTTCTTGGGGACTCTCTGGAGTTTCATCAAGGAAGTCATGGCTCCTTTCTTTTTGACGAGAAACACGAAATTACTCTACAATCTATGAATGGTTTTTTTTTTTTTTTTTTTTTTTTTTTTTTTTTTTTTTTTTTTTTTTTTTTTTTTTTTTTTTTTTTTTTTTTTTTTTTTTTTTTTTTTTTTTTTTTTTTTTTTTTTTTTTTTTTTTTTTTTTTTTTTTTTTTTTTTTTTTTTTTTTTTTTTTTTTTTTTTTTTTTTTTTTTTTTTTTTTTTTTTTTTTTTTTTTTTTTTTTTTTTTTTTTTTTTTTTTTTTTTTTTTTTTTTTTTTTTTTTTTTTTTTTTTTTTTTTTTTTTTTTTTTTTTTTTTTTTTTTTTTTTTTTTTTTTTTTTTTTTTTTTTTTTTTTTTTTTTTTTTTTTTTTTTTTTTTTTTTTTTTTTTTTTTTTTTTTTTTTTTTTTTTTTTTTTTTTTTTTTTTTTTTTTTTTTTTTTTTTTTTTTTTTTTTTTTTTTTTTTTTTTTTTTTTTTTTTTTTTTTTTTTTTTTTTTTTTTTTTTTTTTTTTTTTTTTTTTTTTTTTTTTTTTTTTTTTTTTTTTTTTTTTTTTTTTTTTTTTTTTTTTTTTTTTTTTTTTTTTTTTTTTTTTTTTTTTTTTTTTTTTTTTTTTTTTTTTTTTTTTTTTTTTTTTTTTTTTTTTTTTTTTTTTTTTTTTTTTTTTTTTTTTTTTTTTTTTTTTTTTTTTTTTTTTTTTTTTTTTTGTTTTTTTTTTTTTTTTTTTTTTTTTTTTTTTTTTTTTTTTTTTTTTTTTTTTTTTTTTTTTTTTTTTTTTTTTTTTTTTTTTTTTTTTTTTTTTTTTTTTTTTTTTTTTTTTTTTTTTTTTTTTTTTTTTTTTTTTTTTTTTTTTTTTTTTTTTTTTTTTTTTTTTTTTTTTTTTTTTTTTTTTTTTTTTTTTTTTTTTTTTTTTTTTTTTTTTTTTTTTTTTTTTTTTTTTTTTTTTTTTTTTTTTTTTTTTTTTTTTTTTTTTTTTTTTTTTTTTTTTTTTTTTTTTTTTTTTTTTTTTTTTTTTTTTTTTTTTTTTTTTTTTTTTTTTTTTTTTTTTTTTTTTTTTTTTTTTTTTTTTTTTTTTTTTTTTTTTTTTTTTTTTTTTTTTTTTTTTTTTTTTTTTTTTTTTTTTTTTTTTTTTTTTTTTTTGTGTTTTTTTTTTTTTTTTTTTTTTTTTTTTTTTTTTTTTTTTTTTTTTTTTTTTTTTTTTTTTTTTTTTTTTTTTTTTTTTTTTTTTTTTTTTTTTTTTTTTTTTTTTTTTTTTTTTTTTTTTTTTTTTTTTTTTTTTTTTTTTTTTTTTTTTTTTTTTTTTTTTTTTTTTTTTTTTTTTTTTTTTTTTTTTTTTTTTTTTTTTTTTTTTTTTTTTTTTTTTTTTTTTTTTTTTTTTTTTTTTTTTTTTTTTTTTTTTTTTTTTTTTTTTTTTTTTTTTTTTTTTTTTTTTTTTTTTTTTTTTTTTTTTTTTTTTTTTTTTTTTTTTTTTTTTTCCAGTTGCCTCAGGGATATTGGAATTCCTGTCAATTTTCAAGCGGACTCAGGCATCGTCTCCTTTTGAAACATTGAACTCATTGAACTCGGGGTTCCTTTCGTGTTATCAAAGGGATGTGAGGCATCCCGTCGAGATGAGGCGGCGAACTAGGGCTTTCTCTAAGTTCTCCACAGGGTATTCAGACATCACTTCACCTTGTGAGATGAAAGACGAGCCTGCATTAAAGTAACTGCAGGGAAATCCGGCCTTATTTCGCGTCAGGGCACCTCGGTGTCCGTTCTTCTTGAGGCAGCAAACTCTGATTGCCCCTCACATATCTACTGCTGAGAGATGCCTCATCTTAGGTGCTTGTGGAATGTCCTCATTCCTCTTGAGACGGTGCCAGGGAATCCACTCTCATCTTGAGATAATTTGGGGTACACAGAGCTTTTCTCGAGTTGTGGTGCTGAACTTGGTGTTCTTCTAGACTTTAATTGTTGTTTTAGGGGAATCTCTGGAGTTGCCTGATGGAAGTCAAGCCCGTTAATGTGTTTGATGTGGAATGTGGGATGGCTCTGGAGCCAATGCAGGGCAATCGGGCCTCATCATGAGTTGATTTCAGGTACACGGATCTCGTTCGTGTTGCTGCGGTGACCTCTGGGCCCCTATAGACTTGTGACAGTGTTCTTCGGGATTCTCTGGTATTCCATCCAGGAAGTCCAGGTTCCTTTGTTGTTTGATGTGGAACACGGATTGGCTCTGCACGCATTGCAGGGGAATGAAGCCTCATCCGTTGGCGAGGTGGAAGTCTCATGGTTTTTCTTCAGATATTGCGGGAAACTGGTGTTTATTCCTGAGTCAGGATGTGGATGGCCCTTCAAAACTCGTGTTCGTTCAGCGACGACAGCACTCCTGTCTAGTTGCGAGGAACACATCGGAATTCTCCTCGAGGCTTGGCATGGCAATAGGCACGCCTCTTGAGGTGAGGAGGGAGTCCCAGGGTTCCTCTCCAGGTGCCACGGGGATATTGGGATTTCTATCAATTTTCAAGAGGAGTCAGGCATCGTGTTCTTTTGAAGCATTGAAATTCGCGTTCCTCTCGAGTTGTCAAAGGGATGTGAGGCCTCTTGTCCAGATGAGGCGGGGAACCAGGTCTTTCTCTATGGTCTCCCCAGGGGATTCAGACATCCCTTCATCTTGTGAAATGAAAGACGAGCCTGAATTCAAGTCACTGGAGGGAAATCCGGCCATATTTCGAGTCAGGGCATCTCGGTGTCCATTCCACTTGAGGCAGCAAACTCCGGGTCCCTCCTACATACTTATAGCTTAGAAAAGTCTCCTCTTGAGTAGCTTATGAAAAGGTCGCTTTCCACTTTTGTCAAAGCCAGGGAATCTGCTCTTCTCTCGAGATGATTTGGGTACATTGAACTTTTCTCGATTGGATGTGCTAAACTTGATGTCCTTCTATACTTGAGATGGTGTTCTCGGGGAATCTCTGGAGCTTCCCAATGGAAGTCAAGCCACTTGTCTTGTTTGATGGGGAATGCGGGATGGCTCTGCGGACAATGCAGGAGAATCTGGACTCATTTCGAGTTGAATTGGGGAACACGGAGCTCTTTCATTTTGCTGCGGTGACGTCAGGTTCCCTCTAAACTGGTGAGAGTATTCTTGAGGAATCTCTGGAGTTCCATCAAAGAAGTCCAGGGTCCTTTCGTGTTTGATGTGTAACAAGGAATTGCTCTGCACGCAATGAAGGGGAATCGGACCTCATCTGGCGGCGAGGGGGAAGTCTCGCCGTTTTTCTCGAGTTGCAGCGGGAACCTGGGGTATATTCTCGAGTTACGACTTGGATGGCATTTCAAAACTCGAGTTTGTTCAGCGAAGTCAGGACTCATGTCTAGTTGCGAGGGACACATCGAGATTTTCATCGAGGCTTGGCAGGGCAATAGGGATGCCTCTTTAGCTGAGACTTGAGACACAGGGTCCGTTTCAGTTCCCACAGTGATTGTCGGATTCCTATCAATTCTTAAGAGGAGTCAGGCTTGTTGTCCTTTTGAGGCATTGAACTGCAAGTTTCTTTCGAATTTTCAAGGGGATGTGAGGCCTCCTGTCGAGATGAGGCGGGGAACTAGGGCTTTCTCTAAAGTCTCCACAGGGGATTCACACATCCCTTCATCTTGGGAGATGAAATACTAGCCTGCATTCAAGTAACTGGAGGGAAATCCGGCCATATTTCGAGTCACGGCATCTCGGTGTTCATTCCACCTGAGGCAGCAATCTCGGGGTCCCTCTCACATACCTATAGCTAAGAAAGGCCTTCTGTTCAGGCGCTTGTGGAAAGTTGCATTCCTCTTGAGTCAAAAAGAGGATATCAGCTCTCATCTCGAGATGATTTGGGGTACCCGGAGCTTCTCTTTTGTTGCTGTGCTGAACTTGGTGTTCCTCTGGACTATATTTTCCTTTTCTATAGCAACCAAGTAATATCTTTTATGTTAGCATTTTATAGATCATTGAACATATTTATCATACCATATTATATTGTATATACGTCCATTACAGTACAAATATATATTTATATTCATTAACAGCTCAAAATCTCTTCAGATCTTCTGCAAGAAAATCCCCTTGTTAGAGTAAGCCAATGTTCAGCAATTAACGCTTTCAAATCCTAATTCATTTGGAAATGACCCAGCCATCCAACAAACTTCTACAACTTAGTTCAGCACAACTCCAGCAACCTAAGTCACTCTCATCCAAGAGACCACTCCAGATTATACAGAATAGCTCATTTTATAAAAAATACAATTCTTTTTAAAAGAGCTTACCTAAAAGTTTTAATCTCATCTATAAATTTATATATATATATATATATATATATATATATATATATGTATATATAAAGAGTTACCTTATTTTGACAATCGTATCTAACACAAAACCAAGGCATAAAAAAGTATTATATAATGTTGATGACTCAAGACATGTCCCTACTAGGTTAAGAAATAATTATATTGAAATCACATTCACAATTAAATAAACATTATACCCAACATTGAACACCCTTCAGCTCTTGTAAAGCTGAATCCAAATAGAGCCCATTAACTCCACACTATCTAAAAACAAAAATATACATTGAGACATAGGTAATTTTAGATACATAGACATAGTTCCCCTTATGAAATTTAAAATATCTCTTTGTTTTATTTATTTATTTTGAACTCCACCAACTTGCTCATTGCTGGAGTCCTAGATAGAGTGGGCTGTGTTTCCCAAGGAAATGATAAGAGTTAACTTAAAGTTTTTTTTTGAGGCCCATTTTTGTTTCACAGGCAGAGCTGGAGTTCCGGAAAAAAAAACTATTTTAACAAGTTAAACTTTCCGTTACTACACGTGCGTCAAGTACTGGTTTTTCAATTTCAATAAAGATTTTATTTTCATCAGTTTTCACTGGAGTCTAAAGAATATCATAAGCATTCAGTGTCAAAAATACCCTTTCTCCTTTTTGTAGCTTTAGTATAATATTAATGATATATGCATGAGGAAATTTTTGTCACAGTGGACGTAAAGCCTTGGCTACAAAATTTTGACAAATCCTAGGACTATTATGAAGACGGCAATGGAACCCTATTTCAATACTCTTGTCTGGAGAATCTCAGGGAGAGGGGAGCCTGGTGGGCTGATATCTATGGGGTCGCATAGAGTAGGAAACGACTGAAGTGACTTAGCAGCAGCAGTAGAAGGAATTTTAAGCATACCTTGAGGTAAAATAGTCTACTGAAATCTTTTATGAGTCCCGATATGATTAGGATAAGGGAAACAGAAAATTAGTCTCTCCCGGTCTAAAGAGTGTAAAGGCATATTAAAAAATCAATCTTGTGAATCAGTAACAATAATGTGCCAAATTTGAGGAGTAGTAATGGGATCTCTGGTTACAATGCAGCCCCAGGTTTCAAAAAAGAATGAACTTTTTTAAACTCTGTTAAGAGACACCATTTGTTATATTTCCTTTGTATAACAAAAATAGGAGAGTTCCAAAAAGAGCAAGATTCTTCAATATGCTTCCATTTTCATTGTGTGTTTATAAGTTCTTTAGTAGATTGTAATTTTTCTTTTGTAAGGGGCCATTGCTTTGTCTAAATAGGCTCATAAATTTTCTCAGTTATTTTAATAACTCTTTTGTTTGTCAAATGAGCAGTGGCCCCTAGGAAAAATGTGGAATGTATATCTGAGTTTGCCATTGCATAAGTAAGTCCCTTCCTATTAAATTGAGGGGTGCATGAAGCACATAAGCTCTTAATGTTGTAGGTTGGCATTTTGGTCTATCATATGTGAAGATTTGAATATTTTGATAAATTTCTTGTACTTTGGCTTGAGAAATTCCTGCAATTTGGCCAGAGAACTTTTCTATAGGTCAGGATTTGGGCCAAAATAATTTGGAAATGATAATATTAGGCCCAGTGCTGAGGATCCAGAAAATCTTTTACCATTAATTTTGATATTTATATTTGGTCGGACATACTTAAATAACAATGATGTCCATAAGGATTGTTTTTGATCAGTATTACCAAATCTGCCTCTCCGTACATTAGTAGAGAAGTTAATAGAAATGTAAGGGAAAAAAAGTAATTGAGCAATTTTGTCCCCCCTTTTGAATTGCCATAGAATCTGAGCTGACATCATAATTTGAATTTCTCCTTTGTAATTTGAATCAAATATTCCACGCCGATCAGTAATTCCTTTAGAAGCCAAATTAGATCAGCCCTGTAAAAGCCTGAAGGTTTGTGGGGGCAGGGGTCCAAAAACTCCAGTAGGTACTCTAGAATGAACTGCTTAAGGGTAAAAGAAAAAATCATTTAGGGCTGGTGTACTAATGGCAGCACTGCTGGACATTGAGGGTTTGAGGGAAAAGATAGAATTTGCCCCTCTTTTTTGTTGTAGGGGACCTGGGAGTTCCGCTCTTTGCAGTTTCCTGGAATAGGATTTGCTTCAAAATCAAATTTAAATTCACTGTCTTTGTCCCAGTGCATTCCTCTGTGGCAGCAAGGGCAAATTTTTGGAGGCTTTTGATTAGCCTTCTTAGGGCAGTCCCTTTTTAAACGGTGTTTATCTCCACAATGTAAAGCATCCTTCATTTCTCTTTTAAAAAGGTTGTAGCATTGCTTCAGCTAGAATTTGCATCTTTTCAGTTTTTGATCCTAGATTGTGACAAGCATTTAAATAATCAGTAATAATCCTAGTCTGACAAATTGCAGCTATAGCTCTTTGACATTTCTGATATGCATTCTCATAAGCAAGTAATTTCTCTAGATGTTTTTTTGGTTTCTTCTTCAATTACAGTATGGGAAATAGCAACTTATAGTTTAGCTTAAAAATTAATGTAACTTTTCATTAGATTCCAACAAAGAGACTTTTGGAGTTGCGACTGATGGCAGAGGAGAAGCATTTGGATCAGCCAGGGCAGGGCTAGCAAGAAAATTTCGAGATGTTTTGTAATGTTTTAATTGAGCCTTTTGCAAAGTTTTCAATCATTTAATTTATATGTATATAATAAAGTGTTTTGTCTGTTGCTGAATATTGGAAGGGATAGAATACACCTCGAAATGTCAGAATTAGAACTTTAATAAGAGCACATAGGGGCTAGAGATGAATTGGAATAGTTTTTCCTTCTTTGGCTGCTCATTTAACATTTTCTTCGACCCGGAGTAAAATTTATAATTCAAAACTGCATTTACCAGGAAATGAAGGATTATGTTCAACTACTGTTTGAAGACAAGCCTCTATTCATTGGCGTGAAACCAGAAGTCCCTGAAATGTAAAGAAGTGGTGAAGTAAAGTAGAAAAATAATGGGGCTGGCCAGCCTTTTAACCGATGCCTTAGTATTTAGAGACCTCAAATGGTCCATGTGTCACTCCACTAGATATACCACGTATACCAGTGTCCCTGTTCTTTTGCCACATTTGCTGGGGTCCTTTAATGGACTGGAACCTTGTGGTACGGAGTTGGCGATCAGAATGTAAAAGAAAGAGGTAGATATCACTTGGTTTACACAGAGGACCAATATTGTCCTTGACACAGGGCTTGCACCACTCACTAATGTAGCAGGCGCCCTCTCGAGGGGTCTTCGAAGCCCGGGCAGAAAAGTGAGCACGATGGGTCTCCAAGCTCCAGAGAGTTAGCCAGAAATGATAGAGAGAGAGAGAAAAAAAGAGAGAGAGAGACAAAAAAAGACCCGGGGACCTAAGCTCTAATGGAGCAAAGGTGCTTTAATGATTTTTTATGAGTATATACAGGATGCAGAACAAGAAACTTCGTTCGGGAATGATAGAGTTCCGCAAACCAAACAAACTGCAACGGTTCCCAAGGGAACAAGGAGTAATGTTAGTCACAAGGTCAGAAGACAATCCATATCTCAAGAAAGGGGAAGGGGACTAAGCAGTTTTGTCTTAAAGAGTTACTCTGCTGCTCTTGGTCTTCCTCTGGTCTTTGGACGGTGTTCTCGAGGATTCTCTGCTGTTGTTTAAGGAAGTCAATCCACTTCTCGTGTTAGATGGGGAATTCAGGATATCTCTGGAGCACATGCAGGGGAATCTGGACTCATCTCGAGTTGATTTGTGGAACACAGAGCCCTTTCGTGTTACTGCGGTGACATCAGGGTCCCTCTAGACTTGTGAAGTGTTCTTGGGACTCTCTGAAGTTCCATCCAGGAATTCCCAAAAACTCCTTTCATATTTGATGGGGAACACGGAATTGCGCTGCATGCAATGCAGGGGAATCGGGCCTCATCTGGCAGCGAGGGGTAAGTCTCTTGGTTTTTCTCGAGTTGTGGCGGGAAACTGGGATATATTCTCGAGTTAGGGAATGGATGGCCCTTCAAAATTCGTGTTTATTCAGCGATGTCAGGGCTCATTTCTAGTTGCCAGGGACACATCGGGATTCTCCTCGAGGCTTGCCGGGGCAATAGGGACCTCTCTTTAGTTGAGACTTGGGACCCAAATTCCCTTTCCAGGTGTCACAGGGATATGGGATTCCTATCAATTTTCAATAGGATTCAGACATCGTCTCCATGGAAGCATTGAACTCCAAGTTCCTTTCGAATTTTCAAAGGAATGTGAGGCCTCCGGTTGAGATGAGCTGGGGAACTAGTGCTTTCTCTAGAGTCTCCACAGGGGATTCAGATATCCCTTCACGTTGTGAAATGAAAGACGATCCTGCATTCAAATCACTGCAGGGAAATCCGGCCTTATTTCGAGTCAGGGCATCTCGGTGTCCATTCCACTTGGGGCAGCAAACTCATGGTCTCTCTTACGTTCCTATAGCTGAGAAACTCCTCGTTTTGAGGTGCTGTAGAAAGTTGACCTTCATGTGAGTCAAATCCATGGAATCATCTCTACTCTCGAGATGATTTGTGGTACACGGAGCTTTTCTCGAGTTGCTGTGCTGAACTATGTGTTCCTCTAGATTTGGGACGGTGTTCCCGGGTTATCTCTGGAGTTGATTATGAAAAGACAAGCCACTTGTTGTGTTTGACGTTAATGGCGGAATGGCTCTGGATCTAATGCAAGGGATTCAGGCCTCCACTCCAGTTGATTTGAGTGTACAGGGAATGCTTCCATACTGCTGTTGTGACTTCTGGGTCTATACTCTATACTTGTTTCAGTGTTCTTGGGGACTCTCTGGAGTTCCATCAAGGAAGTCACTGCTCCTTTCTTTTTGACGAGAAACACGAAATTACTCTACAATCTATGAATGGGAATCGAGCCTCTTCTCACAGTGCGGGGAAGTTTCATGGTTTTTCTCGAGTTGCAGCAGGAACCTTGGGAATATTCTTGAATTAAGATGGGAATGGCCCTTCAAAACTCGGGTTTGTTCAGCGACGTCTGGACTCCTGTCTAGTTGCTTGGGACAGCTCTGTATTCTCGTCGATGCTTGGCAGGGCATTAGGGACGCCTCTCGAGGTGAGGCTTGAGACCCAGGTTCTCTTTCCAGTTGCCACAGGGATATTGGAATTCCTGTCAATTTTCAAGCAGACTCTGGCATCGTCTCCTTTTGAAACATTGAACTCATTGAACTCGGGGTTCCTTTCGTGTTGTCAAAGGGATGTGAGGCATCCCGTCGAGATGAGGCGGTGAACTAGGGCTTTCTCTAAGTTCTCCACAGGGTATTCAGACATCCCTTCACCTTGTGAGATGAAAGACGAGCCTGCATTAAAGTAACTGCAGGGAAATCCGGCCTTATTTCGCGTCAGGGCACCTCGGTGTCCGTTCTTCTTGAGGCAGCAAACTCTGATTGCCCCTCACATATCTACTGCTGAGAGATGCCTCATCTTAGATGCTTGTGGAATGTCCTCATTCCTCTTGAGACGGTGCCAGGGAATCCACTCTCATCTTGAGATAATTTGGCGTACACAGAGCTTTTCTCGAGTTGTGGTGCTGAATTTGCTGTTCTTCTTGACATTAGTTGTTGTTTTTGGGGAATCACTGGAGTTGCCTGATGGAAGTTAAGCCCTTTAATGTGTTTTATGTGGAATGTGGGATGGCTCTGGAGCCAATGCAGGGCAATCGGGCCTCATCGTGAGTTGATTTCAGGTACACGGATCTCGTTCGTGTTGCTGCGGTGACCTCTGGGCCCCTATAGACATGTGATAGTGTTCTTTGGGGTTCTCTGCTATTCCATCCAGGAAGTCCAGGCTCATTTGGTGATTGATGTGGAACACGGATTGGCTCCACATGCATTGCAGGGGAATGAAGCCTCATCCGTTGGCGAGGGGGAATCTCATGGTTTTTCTTGAGTTGTTGCGGAAACTGGTGTATATTCCTGAGTCAGGATGTGGATGGCCCTTCAAAACTCGTGTTCGTTCCGCGATGTCAGCACTCCTGTCTAGTTGCGAGGAACACATCGGAATTCTCCTCGAGGCTTTGCATGGCAATAGGCACGCCTCTTGAGGTGAGGAGGGAGTCCCAGGGTTCCTCTCCAGGTGCCACGGGGATATTGGGATTTCTATCAATTTTCAAGAGGAGTCAGGCATCGTGTTCTTTTGAAGCATTGAAATTTGTGTTCCTCTCGAGTTGTCAAAGGGATGTGAGGCCACTTGTCCAGATGAGGCGGGGAACCAGGGCTTTCTCTAGGGTCTCCACAGGGCATTCAGACTTCCCTTCTTCTTGTGAAATGAAAGACGAGCCTGCATTCAAGTCCCTGCAGGGAAATCCGGCCACATTTCGAGTCAGGGCATCTCGGTGTCCATTCCACTTGAGGCAGCAAACTCCGGGTCCCTCCTACATACTTATAGCTTAGAAAAGTCTCCTCTTGAGGTGCTTATGAAAAGCTCACTTTCCTCTTTTGTCAAAGCCAGGGAATCTGCTCTTCTCTCGAGATGATTTGGGTACATTGAACTTTTCTCGATTGGATGTGCTAAACTTGATGTCCTTCTATACTTGAGATGGTGTTCTCGGGGAATCTCTGGAGCTTCCCAAAGGAAGTCAAGCCACTTGTCTTGTTTTATGGGGAATGCGGGATGGCTCTGCGGACAATGCAGTAGAATCTGGACTCATTTCGAGTTGAATTGGGAAACACGGAGCTCTTTCATTTTGCTGCGGTGACGTCAGGTTCCCTCTAAACTGGTGACAGTGTTCTTGAGGACTCACTGGAGTTCCATCCAGGAAGTCCAGGGTCCTTTCGTGTTTGATGTGTAACAAGGAATTGCTCTGCACCCAATGAAGGGGAATCGGACCTCATCTGGCGGCGGGGGAAGTCTCGCCGTTTTTCTCGAATTGCGGCGGGAACTTGGGGTATATTCTCGAGTTAGGACTTGGATGGCATTTCAAAACTCGAGTTTGTTCAGCGAAGTCAAGACTCATGTCTACTTGCGAGGGACACATCGAGATTTTCATCGAGGGTTGGCAGGGCAATAGGGATGCCTCTTTAGCTGAGACTTGAGACACAGGGTCCGTTTCAGTTCCCACAGTGATTGTCGGATTCCTATCAATTCTTAAGAGGTGTCAGGCTTGTTGTCCTTTTGACGCATTGAACGGCAAGTTTCTTTCGAATTTTCAAGGGGATGTGAGGCCTCCTGTCGAGATGAGGCGGGGAACTAGGACTTTCTCTATAGTCTCCACAGGGGATTCACACATCCCTTCATCTTGGGAGATGAAAGACTAGCCTGCATTCAAGTCACTGGAGGGAAATCCGGCCAAATTTCGAGTCAGGGCATCTTGGTGTTCATTCCACTTGAGGCAGCAAACTCAGGGTCCCTCTCACATACCTATATCTAAGAGAGGCCTCCTGTTCAGGCGCTTGTGGAAAGTTGCATTCCTCTTGAGTCAAAAAGAGGAAATCAGCTCTCATCTCGAGATGATTTGGGGTACCCGGAGCTTTTCTTGAGTTTGTGTGCTGAACTTGGTGTTCCTCTGGACTATATTTTACTTTTCTATAGCAACCAAGAAATATCTTGTATGTTAGCATTTTATAGATCATTGAACATATTTATCAAATCATATTGTATATACGTCCATTCCAGTAAAATATATATTTATTATATTCATTAACAGCTGAAAATCTCTTCAGCTCTTCTGCAAGAAAATCCCCTTGTAAGAGTAAGCCAATGTACAGCAATTAACGCTTTCAAATCCTAATTCATTTGGAAATGACCCAGCCATCCAACAAATTTCGACAACTTAGTTCAGCAGAACTCCAGAAACCTAAGTCACTCTCATCCCAAGAGACCACTTCAGATTATAGAGAATAGATCATTTTATAAAAAATACAATTCTTTTTAATAGAGCATATCTAAAAGTTTTAATCTCATCTATAAATTTATTATATATATATATATATATATATATATATATATATATATATATATATAAAGAGTTACCTTTTTTTTGACAATCGTATCTTACCCTAAACCAAGGCATTACAAAAGTATTATATAATGTTGATGACTCAAGACATGTCCCTACTAGGTTAAGAAATAATTATATTGAAATCACATTCACAATTAAATAAACATTATACCCAACATTGAACACCGATCAGCTCTTGTAAAGCTGAATCCAAATAGAGCCCATTAACTACACACTATCTAAAAACAAAAATATACATTGATACATATGTAATTTTAGATACATAGACATAGTTTCCCTTATGAAATTTAAAATATCTTTTTGTTTTATTTATTTATTTTGAACTTAAACAATTTACTCATTGCTGGAGTCCTAGATAGAGTGGGCTGTGTTTCCCAAGGAAATGATAAGAGTTAACTTAAAGTTTTTTCTTAGGCCTATTTTTGTTTCACAGGCGGAGCTGGAATTCCGGAAAAAAAAAATATTTTAGCAAGTTAAACTTTCCTTTTCTACACGTGCATCAAGTACTGGTTTTTCAATTTCAATAAAGATTTTATTTTCATCAGTTTTCACTGCAGTCTAAAGAATATCATAGCCATTCAGTGTCAAAAATATCCTTTCTCCATTTTGTAGCTTTAGTATAATATTAACGATATATGCATGAGGAAATTTTTGTCACAATGGACGTAAAGCCTTGGCTACAAAATTTTGACAAATCCTAGGACTACTATGAAGATGGCAAAGGAACCCTATTTCAATACTCTGGTCTGGAGAATCTCAGGGAGAGGGGAGCCTCGTGGGCTGATATCTATGGGGTCGCATTGAGTAGGAAACGACTGAAGTGACTTAGCAGCAGCAGTAGCAGGAATTTTAAGCATACCTTGAGGTAACATAGTCTACTGAAATCTTTTATGAGGCCCGATGTGATTAGGATAAGGGAGTTAGAAAATTATTCTCTCCCGGTCTAAAGGGTGTAAAGGCATATTAAAAAATCAATCTTGAGAATCAGTAACAATAATGTGCCAAATTTGAGGAATAGTAATGTGATCTCTGGTTACAATGCAGGCCCAGGTTTCAAAAAAGAATGAACTTTTTTAAACTCTGTTAAGAGACACCATTTGTTATATATCCTTTGTATAACAAAAATAGGAGAGTTCCAAAAAGAGCAAGATTCTTCAATATGCTTCCATTTTCATTGTGTGTTTATAAGTTCTTTAGTAGCTTGTAATTTTTCTTTCGTAAGGGGCCATTGCTTTGTCTAAATAGGCTCATAAATTTTCTCGCTTATTTTAATAACTCTTTTGTTTGTCAAATGAGCAGTGGTCCCTAGGAAAAATATGGAATGTATATCTGAGTTTGCCATTGCATAAGTAAATCCCTTCCTATTAGATTGAGTGGTGCATGAAGCACATAAGGTATTAATGTTGTAGGTTGGCATTTTGGTCTATCATATGTGAAGATTTGAATATTTTGATAAATTTATTGTATTTTGGCTTGAGAAATTCCTGCAATTTGGCCAGAGAACTTTTCTATAGGTCAGGATTTGGGCCAAAAGAGTTTGGAAATGGTAATATTAGACCCAGTGCTGAGGGTCCAGAAAATCTTTTACCATTAATTTTTATTTATATTTGTTCAGACATATTTAAATAACAATGATGTCCATAAGGATTGTTTTTGATCAGTATTACCAAATCTGCCTCTCCGTACATTAGTAGTAGAGAAGTTAATAGAAATGTAAGGCAAAGGAAGTAATTGAGCAATTTTGTCCCCCCTTTGAATTGCCATAGAATCTGAGCTGACATCATAATTTGAATTTCTCCTTTGTAATTTGAATCAATTATTTCATGCCGAAGAGTAATTCCTTTAGATGCCAAATTAGATTAGCCCTGTAAAAGCCTGAATGTTTGTGAGGGCAGGGGTCCAAAAACTCCAGCAGGTACTCTAGAATGGACTGCTTAAGGGTAAAAGAAAAAATCATTTAGGGCTGGTGTACTAATGGCAGCACTGCTGGACATTGTGGGTTTGAGGGAAAAGATAGAATTTGCCCCTCTTTTTTTGTTGTAGGGGTCCTGGGAGTTCCACTCTTTGCAGTCTCCTGGAATAGGATTTGCTTCAATATCAAACTTAAATTGACTGTCTTTGGCCCAGTGCATTCCTATGTGGCAGCAAGGGCAAATTTTTGGAGGCTTTTGATTAGCCTTCTTAGTGCAGTCCCTTTTTAAACGGTTTTTATCTCCACATGTAAAGCATCCTTCATTTCTCTTTTAAAAAGGTTGTAGCATTGCTTCAGCTAGTATTTGCATCTTTTCAGTTTTTGATCCTAGATTGTGACAAGCCTTTAAATAATCAGTAATAATCCTAGTCTGACAAATTGCAGCTATATCTCTTTGACATTTCTGATATGCATTCTCATAAGCAAGTAATTTCTCTAGCTGTTTTTTTGGTTTCTTCCCCAATTACATTATGGGAAATAGCAACTTCTAGTTTAGCTTAAAAATTAATGTAACTTTTCATTAGATTCCAACAAAGAGACTTTTGGAGTTTCGACTGTTGTCAGAGGAGAAGCATTTTGAGCAGTCAGGGCAGGGCTAGCAAGAAAATTTTGAGATATTTTGTAATGTTTTAATTGAGCCTTTTGCAAAGTTTAATCATTTAATTTATAAGTATATAATAAGTGTTTTGTCTGTTCCTGAATATTGGAAGGGATAGAACACACCTCGAAATGTCAGAATTACAACTTTAATAAGAGCGCATAGGGTCTAGAGATCAATTGGAATAGTTTTCCCTTCTTTGGCTGCTCATTTAACATTTTCTTTGACACGGAGCCAAATTTATAAGTCAAAACTGCATTTATCAGGAAATGAAGGATTATGTTCAACTACTGTTTGAAGACAAGCCTCTATTCATTGGCGTGAAACCAGAAGTCCCTGAAATGTAAAGAAGTGGTGAAGTAAAGTAGACAAATAATGGGGCTGGCCAGCCTTTTAACCGATGCCTTAGTATTTACAGACCACAATTGGTCCATGTGTCACTCCACTAGATATACCACTTATACCAGTGTCCCTGTTCTTTTGCCACATTTGCTGGGGTCCTTTAATGGACTGGAACTTTGTGGTACGGAGTTGGCGATCAGAATGTAAAAGAGAGAAAGAGGTTGATATCCCTTGGTTTACACAGAGGACCAATATTGTCCTTGACACTGGGCTGGCACCAATCATTAACGTACCAGGCGCCTTCTCGAGGGGTCTTCGAAGCCCGGGCAGAAAAGTGAGCACGACGGGTCTCCAAGCTCCAGAGAGTTAGCCAGAAATGATAGAGAGTGAGAGAGAAAAAGAGAGAGAGAGACAAAAAAAGACCCGGGAACCTAAGCTCTAATGGAGCAAAGGTGCTTTAATGATTTTTTATGAGTATATACAGGCTGCAGTACAAGAAACTACTTTCGGGAATGATAGAGTTCAGCAAACCAAACAAACTGCAACGGTTACCAAGGGAACAAGGAGTAATGTTAGTCACAAGGTCAGAAGACAATCCATATCTCAAGAAAGGGGAAGGGGACTAAGCAGTTTTGTCTTGAAGAGTTGCTCTGCTGAACTTGGTGTTCCTCTGGACTTTGGACGGTGTTCTCGAGCATTCTCTGTTGTTGTTTAAAGGAAGTCAATCCACTTCTCGTGTTCGCTGGGGAATTCAGGATGGCTCTGGAGCACATGCAGGGGAATCTGGACTCATCTCGAGTTGATTTGCGGAACACGGAGCCCTTTCATGTTACTGCGGTGACATCAGGGTCCCTCTAGACTTGTGACAGTGTTCTTGGGACTCTCTGAAGTTCCATGCAGGAAGTCCAAACTCCTTTCATGTTTGATGGGAAACACGGAATTGCTCTGCATGCAATGCAGGGGAATCGGGCCTCATCTGGCAGCGAGGGGGAAGTCTCATGGTTTTTCTCGAGTTGGGGCGGGGCCCTGGGGTATATTCTTGAGTTACGGCGGGGATGGCCCTTCAAAACGCGTGTTTGTTCAGCGACGTCGGGACTCCTGTCTATTTACGAGGGACACCTCAGGAATCTCTGCGAGGCTTGGCAGGCAAAAGGGACGCTTCTCGAGGTGAGGCGGGAGACGCAGGGTCCCTTTCCAGTAGCCAAAGAAATATTGGAATTCCTCTCAATGTACAAAAGAAGTCAGGCATCGTCACTTTTGGAAGCAGTGAACTCCACGTGCCTCTCGAGGTGTCAAAGGCATGTGAGGCATTCTGTCGAAATGAGGCGGGGACCTTGGGCTTTCTCTAGGGACTCCACAGGGGATTCAGACATCGCTTCTCCTTCCTTGAGAGAGGAAAGATGAGCCTGTATTCAAGCCACTGCAAGGATATCCGGCCTCCTTTCGAGTCAGGGCTTCTCGGTGTATATTCCACTTGAGGCAGCAAACTCAGGGTCCCTCCCTCACACCTATTGCTGAGAGAAGCCTCCTCTTGAGGGGCTTGTGGAGGTTGGCATACGTCTTGCGTCTAGGCCAGGGAATCAGCTCTCATCTAGAGACGACTTGGGGTACAAGGAGCATTCCTCGAGTTGCTGTGCTGAACTTGCTGTTCCTCTAGACTTGGGACGGTGTTTCTCGGTAATCTCTGGAGTTGCCTAAAGGTAGTCAGGCCACTGGTAGTGTTTGATGGGGAACGGGGGATGGCTCTGGAGTCAATGCAGGAATCGGACCTCATCTCGAGTTTATTTGGGGTACATGGAGCTCTTTCGCGTTGCTGGGGTGACCTCAGGGTCCCTGTAGACGTGTGACAGTGTTCTTGGGACTCTCTCGAGATCCGTCAAGCAAGTCGATGCTCCTTTCATGCTTGATGGGTATCACGGAATGTTCGGCAGGCAATGCAGGAGAATCGGGCCTCATCTCGCTTCGAGGGGGAAGTCTCATGGTTTTTCTCGAATTGAGGCGGGTACCTGGGGTATATTCTCGAGTTAACGGAGGGGATGGCCCTTCAAAACAAGTGTTTGTTCAGTGACGTCGGGACTCAAGTCTAGTTACGAGGGACACCTCAGGAATCTCTGGAAGGCTTGGCAGGGCAAAAGGGACGCTTCTCGAGGTGAGGCTGGAGACCCAGGGTCCCTTTCCAGTAGCCACAGTAATATTGCGATTCCTCTCAATGTTCAAGAGAGTCAGGCATCGTCACTTTTGGAAGCAGTGAACTCCGCGTGCCTCTCGAGGTGTCAAAATCATGTGAGGCATTCCGTCGAAATGAGGCGGGGAACTCGGGCTTTCTCTAGGGACTCCACAGCTGATTCAGACATCCCTTCTCCTTGTGAGATGAAAGATGAGCCTGTATTCAAGCCACTGCAAGGAAATCCGGCCTCCTTTCGAGTCAGGGCTTCTCGGTGTATATTCCACTTGAGGCAGCAAACTCAGGGTCCCTCCCTCACACCTATTGCTGAGAGAAGCCTCCTCTTGAGGGGCTTGTGGAATGTTGGCATACGTCTTGAGTCTAAGCCAGGGAATCAGCTCTCATCTCGAGACAATTTGGGGTACAAGGAGCATTCCTCGAGTTGCTGTGCTGAACTTGGTGTTCCTCTAGACTTGAGACGGTGTTCTTGGGGAATCTCTGGAGTTGCGTAAAGGAAGTCAGGCCACTGGTCGTGTTTGATGGGGAACGGGGGATGGCTCTGGAGTCAATACAGGAGAATCGGGCCTCATCTCGAGTTGATTTGGGGTACATGGAGCTCTTTCGCGTTGCTGGGGTGACCTCAGGGTCCCTCTAGACGTGTGACAGTGTTCTTGGGGACTCTCTCGAGATCCGTCAAGCAAGTCGAGGCTCCTTACATGTTTTGATGAGGATCACGGAATTGCTCTGCATGCAATGCAGGGAATGGGAACTCATCTCGCTTCGAGGGGGAAGTCTCATGGTTTTTCTCGTGTTGCGGCGGGCCCTGGGGTATATTCTTGAGTTTACGGTGGGGATGGCCCTTCAAAACGCGTGTTTGTTCAGCGACGTCGGGACTCCTGTCTAGTTTGAGGGACACCTCAGGAATCTCTGCAAGGCTTGGCAGGGCAAAAGGGACGCTTCTCGAGGTGAGGCGGGAGACCCAGGGTCCCTTTCCAGTAGCCACAGAAATATTGGGATTCCTCTCAATGTTCAAGAGAAGTCAGGCATCGTCACTTTTGGAAGCAGTGAACTCCGCGTGCCTCTCGAGGTGTCAAAGGCATGTGAGGCATTTCGTCGAAATGAGGCGGGACCTCGGGCTTTCTCTCTAGGGACTCTAGAGGATTCAGACACCCCTTCTCCTTGTGAGATGAAAGATGAGCCTGTATTCAAGCCACTGCAAGGAAATCCGGCCTCCTTTTGAGTCAGGGCTTCTCGGTATATATTCCACTTGAGGCAGCAAACTCAGGGTCCCTCCCTCACACCTATTGCTGAGAGAAGCCTCCTCTTGAGGGGCTTGTGAAGGTTGGCATACGTCTTTGTCTAGGCCAGGGAATCAGCTCTCATCTCCAGGCAATTTGGGGTCCATGGAGCATTCCTCGAGTTGTTCTGCTGAACTTGTATTCCTCTAGACTTGGCACATTGTTTCTCGGGGAACTTCTGGAGTTGCCTAAAGGAAGTCTAGCCACTGGTCCTGTTTGATGGGGAACGGGGGATGGCTCTGAGTCAATACAGGAGAATCGGGCCTCATCTCGAGTTGATTTGGGGTACATGGAGCTCCTTAAATTTGCTTGGGTGACCCAGGGTCCCTCTAGACGTGTGACAGTGTTCTTGGGGACTCTCTCGAGATCCGTCAAGCAAGTCGAGGCTCCATACATGTTTGATGGGATCACGGAATTGCTCTGCATGCAATGCAGGAGAATCGGGCCTCATCTCGCTTCGAGGGGGAAGTCTCATGGTTTTTCTCGAGTTGCGGCGGGGACCTGGGGTATATTCTTGAGTTACGGCGGGGATGGCCCTTCAAAACCCGTGTTTGTTCAGCGACGTCGGGACTCCTGTCTAGTTATGAGGGACACCTCAGGAATCTCTGCGAGGCTTTGCAGGGCAAAAGGGACGCTTCTCGAGGTGAGGCGGAGACCCAGGGTCCCTTTCCAGTAGCCACAGAAATATTGGGATTCCTCTCAATGTACAAAGAGTAGTCAGGCATCGTCACTTTTGGAAGCAGTGAACTCCGCGTGCCTCTCGAGGTGTCAAAGGCATGTGAGGCATTCTGTCGAAATGAGGCGGGGACCTTGGGCTTTCTCTAGGGACTCCACAGGGGATTCAGACATCCCTTCTCCTTGTGAGATGAAAGATGAGCCTGTATTCAAGCCACTGCAAGGAAATCCGGCCTCCTTTCGAGTCAGGGCTTCTCGGTGTATATTCCACTTGAGGCAGCAAACTCAGGGTCCCTCCCTCACACTATTGCTGAGAGAAGCCTCTTGAGGGGCTTGTGGAAGGTTGGCATACGTCTTGCGTCTAAGCCAGGGAATCAGCTCTCATCTCGAGAGACGATTTGGGGGAAAAGGAGCATTCCTCGAGTTGCTGTGCTGAACTTGGTGTTCCTCTAGACTTGACGGTGTTCTCTTGGGGAATCTCTGGAGTTGCCTAAAGGAAGTCAGGCCACTGGTCGTGTTTGATGGGGAACGGGGGATGGCTCTGGAGTCAATGCAGGGAATCGGGCCTCATCTCGAGTTGATTTGGGGTACATGGAGCTCCTTTCGCGTTGCTGGGGTGACCTCAGGGTCCCTCTAGACGTGTGACAGTGTTCTTGGGGACTCTCTCGAGATCCGTCAAGCAGTCGAGGCTCCTTACATGCTTTGATGGGGATCACGGAATTGCTCTGCATGCAATGCAGGAGAATCGGGCCTCATCTCGCTTCGAGGGGGAAGTCTCATGGTTTTTCTCGAGTTGAGGTGGGGACCTGGGGTATATTCTCGAGTTACGGCGGGGATGGCCCTTCAAAACGTGTGTTTGTTCAGTGACGTCGGGACTCCAGTCTAGTTACGAGGGACACCTCAGGAATCTCTGCGAGGCTTGGCAGGGCAAAAGGGACGCTTCTCGAGGTGAGGCGGGAGACCCAGGGTCCCTTTCCAGTAGCCACAGAAATATTGCGATTCCTCTCAATGTTCAAGAGACGTCAGGCATCGTCACTTTTGGAAGCAGTGAACTCCGCGTGCCTCTCGAGGTGTCAAAAGAATGTGAGGCATTCCGTCGAAATGAGCCGGGTACCTCGGGCTTTCTCTGGGACTCCACAGCTGATTCAGCCATCCCTTCGCCTTGCGAGATGAAAGATGAGCCTGTATTCAAGCCACTGCAAGGAAATCCGGCCTCCTTTCGAGTCAGGGCTTCTCGGTGTATATTCCACTTGAGGCAGCAAACTCAGGGTCCCTCCCTCACACCTATTGCTGAGAGAAGCCTCCTCTTGAGGGGCTTGTGGAAGGTTGGCATACGACTTGCCTCTAGGCCAGGGAATCAACTCTCATCTCGAGACGATTTGGGGTACAAGGAGCATTCCTCGAGTTGCTGTGCTGAACTTGCTGTTCCTCTAGACTTGGGACTGTGTTCTCGGGGAATCTCTGGAGTTGCCTAAAGGAAGTCAGGCCACTGGTCTTGTTTGATGTGGAACGGGGGATGGCTCTGGAGTCAATGCAGGAGAATCGGACCTCATCTCGAGTTGATTTGGGGTACATGGATCTCTTTCGCGTTGCTGTGGTGACCTCAGGGTCCCTGTAGACGTGTGACAGTGTTCTTGGCGAGTCTCTCGAGATCCGTCAAGCAAGTCGATGCTCCTTACATGCTTGATGGGTATCACGGAATTGTTCTGCATGTAATGCAGGAGAATCGGGCCTCATCTCACTTCGAGGGGGAAGTCTCATGGTTTTTCTCGAGTTGAGGCGGGTACCTGGGGTACATTCTCGAGTTACGGCGGGGATGGCCCTTCAAAACGTGTGTTTGTTCAGCGACGTCGGGACTCCAGTCTAGTTACGAGGGACACCTAAGGAATCTCTGCGAGGCTTGGCAGGGCAAAAGGGACGCTTCTCGAGGTGAGGCGGGAGACCCAGGTCCCTTTCCAGTAGCCACAGTAATATTGCGATTCCTCTCAATGTTCAAGAAGAGTCAGGCATCGTCACTTTTGGAAGCAGTGAACTCCGCGTGCCCTCTCGAGGTGTCAAAAGCATGTGAGGCATTCCGTCGAAATGAGGCGGGGACCTGGGCTTTCTCTAGGGACTCCACAGGGGATTCAGACATCCCTTCTCCTTGTGAGATGAAAGATGAGCCTGTATTCAAGCCACTGCAAGGAAATCTGGCCTCCTTTCGAGTCAGGGCTTCTCGGTGTATATTCCACTTGAGGCAGCAAACTCAGGGTCCCTCCCTCACACTATTGCTGAGAGAAGCCTCCTCTTGAGGGGCTTGTGGAACGTTGGCATACGTCTTGCGTCTAAGCCAGGGAATCAGCTCTCATCTCGAGACGATTTGGGGAAAAAGGAGCATTCCTCGAGTTGCTGTGCTGAACTTGGTATTCCTCTAGACTTGAGACGTGTTCTCGGGGAATCTCTGGAGTTGCAAAAAGGAAGTCAGGCCACTGGTCGTGTTTGATGGGAACGGGGGATGGCTCTGGAGTCAATACAGGAGAATCGGGCCTCATCTCGATTGATTTGGGTACATGGAGCTCCTTCGCGTTGCTGGGGTGACCTCAGGGTCCCTCTAGACGTGTGACAGTGTTCTTGGGGCACTCTCTCGAGATCCGTCAAGCAAGTCGAGGCTCCTTACATGCTTTATGGGATCACAGAATTGCTCTACATGCAATGCAGGTGAATGGGGACTCATCTCGCTTCGAGGGGGAAGTCTCATGGTTTTTTCTCGAGTTGCGGTGGGGCCTGGGGTATATTCTTGAGTTTTACGGCGGGATGGCCCTTCAAAAAACGCGTGTTTGTTCAGCGACGTCGGGACTCCTGTCTAGTTTGAGGGACACCTCAGGAATCTCTGCGAGGCTTGGCAGGGCAAAAGGGACGCTTCTCGAGGTGAGGCGGGAGACCCAGGGTCCCTTTCCAGTAGCCACAGAAATATTGGGATTCCTCTCAATATTCAAGGAGAAGTCAGGCATCGTCACTTTTGGAAGCAGTGAACTCCGCGTGCCTCTCGAGGTGTCAAAGGCATGTGAGGCATTCCGTCGAAATGAGGCGGGGACCTCGGGCTTTCTCTAGGGACTCCACAGCGGATTCAGACATCCCTTCTCCTTGTGAGATGAAAGATGAGCCTGTATTCAAGCCACTGCAAGGAAATCCGGCCTCCTTTCGAGTCAGGGCTTCTCGGTGTATATTCCACTTGAGGCAGCAAACTCAGGGTCCCTCCCTCACACCTATTGCTGAGAGAAGCCTCCTCTTGAGGGGCTTGTGGATGGTTGGCATACGTCTTGCGTCTAGGCCAGGGAATCAGCTCTCATCTCCAGGCATTTGGGGTCACAAGGAGCATTCCTCGAGTTGCTTCTGCTGAACTTGGTATTCTTTAGGCTTGGCACATTGTTCTCGGGGAACTTCTGGAGTTGCCTAAAGGAAGTCTAGCCACAGGTCCTGTTTGATGGGGAACGGGGGATGGCTCTGGAGTCACACAGGAGAATCGGGCCTCATCTCGAGTTGATTTGGGGTACATGGAGCTCCTTAACTTTGCTGGGGTGACCTCAGGGTCCCTCTAGACGTGTGACAGTGTTCTTGGCGTCTCTCTCGAGATCTGTCAAGCAAGTCGAGGCTCCTTACATGCTTGATGGGGATCACGGAATTGTTCTGCATGAAATGCAGGAGAATCGGGCCTCATCTCACTTCGAGGGGAAAGTCTCATGGTTTTTTCGAGTTACGGCGGGGACCTGGGGTATATTCTTGAGTTACGGCGGGGATGGCCCTTCAAAAACCGTGTTTGTTCAGCGACGTCGGGACTCCTGTCTAGTTATGAGGGACACCTCAGGAATCTCTGCGAGGCTTGGCAGGGCAAAAGGGACGCTTCTCGAGTGAGGCGGGAGACCAGGGTCCCTTTCCAGTAGCCACAGAAATATTGGGATTCGTCTCAATGTTACAAGAGAGTCAGGCATCGTCACTTTTGGAAGCAGTGAACTCCGCGTGCCTCTCGAGGTGTCAAAGGCATGTGAGGCATTGTGTCGAAATGAGGCGGGGACCTTGGGCTTTCTCTAGGGACTCCACAGGGGATTCAGACATCCCTTCTCCTTGTGAGATGAAAGATGAGCCTGTATTCAAGCCACTGCAAGGAAATCCGGCCTCCTTTCGAGTCAGGCTTCTCGGTGTATATTCCACTTGAGGCAGCAAACTCAGGGTCCCTCCCTCACACCTATTGCTGAGAGAAGCCTCCTCTTCGAGGGCTTGTGGAAGGTTGGCATACGTCTTGCGTCTAAGCCAGGGAATCAGCTCTCATCTCGAGACGATTTGGGGTACAAGGAGC
Source organism: Odocoileus hemionus (assembly GCA_020976825.1). Classification (NCBI taxonomy): domain Eukaryota; kingdom Metazoa; phylum Chordata; class Mammalia; order Artiodactyla; family Cervidae; genus Odocoileus; species Odocoileus hemionus. The sequence continues at coordinate 34,149 of JAJLRB010001098.1, forward strand.
ATTCCTCGAGTTGCTGTGCTGAACTTGGTGTTCCTCTAGACTTGGGACGGTGTTCTCGGGGAATCTCTGGAGTTGCCTAAAGGAAGTCAGGCCACTGGTCGTGTTTGATGGGGAACGGGGGATGGCTCTGAAGTCAATGCAGCGGAATCGGACCTCATCTCGAGTTGATTTGGGGTACATGGAGCTCCTTCGCGGTGCTGGTGTGACCTCAGGGTCCCTCTATACTTGTGACAGTGTTCTTGCAGACTGTCTCGAGATCCATCAAGCAAGTCGAGGCTCCTTACATGTTTCATGGGGATCACAGGGATTGCTCTGCATGCAGTGCAGGGGAATCGGGCCTCATCTCGCTTTGAGGGGGAAGTCTCATGGTTTTTCTCGAGTTACGCGGGGACCTGGGGTATATTCTCGAGTTACGGGGGGATGGCCCTTCAAAACTCGTGTTTGTCCAGCGACGTCAGGACTCCTGTCTAGTTACGAGGGACACCTCAGGAATCTCTATTCGAGGCTTGGCAGGGCAAAAGGGACGCTTCTCGAGTGTGGCGCGGGAGACCCACTTTCCCTTTCCAGTAGCCACAGGGATATTGGGATATTCCTGTCAATGTTCAAGAGGAGTCAGGCATCGTCACATTTTTGAAGCAGTGAACTCTGTGTGCCGCTCGAGGTGTCAAAGGCATGTGAGGCATTCCGTTGAAAGGAGTCGGGGACCTAGGGCTTTCTCTAGGGACTCCACAGGGGATTCAGACATCCCTTTCACCTTGTGAGATGAAAGACTAGACTGTATTCAAGCCACTGCAAGGAAACCCGGCCTCCTTTCGAGTCAGGGCTTCTCGGTGTATATTCCACTTGAGGCAGCAAACTCAGGGTCCCTCCCTCACATACCTACTGCTGAGAGAAGCCTCCTCTTGAGGGCTTGTGGAAAGTTGGCATACGTTCAGTCTAAGCCAGGCAATCAGCTCTCATCTCCAGGCAATTTGGGTCCACGGAGCATTCCTCGAGTTGCTCTGCTGAACTTGGTATTCTTCTTAGGCTTGGCACGTTGTTCTCGGGGAATTTTTGGAGTTGCCTAAAGGAAGTCAAGCCACAGGTCGTGTTTGATGGGGAACGGGGGATGGCTCTGGAGTCAAGGCAGGGAATCGGGCCTCATCTCGAGTTGATTTGGGGTACATGGAGCCCCTTCACTATGCTGGTGTGACTCAGTGTCTCTCTGTTGTGACAGTGTTCTTGCGGGTTTTCTCGAGATCCATCAAGCAAGTCGAGGCTCCTTACATGTTTCATGGGGATCACGGGATTGCTCTGCATGCAGTGCAGGGGAATCGGGCCTCATCTCGCTTTGAGAGGGAAGTCTCATGGTTTTTCTCGAGTTGCGGTGGGGACCTGGGGTATATTCTTGAGTTTACGGGGGATGGCCCTTCAAAACTCGTGTTTGTCCAGCGACGTCAGGGACTCCTGTCGAGTTATGAGGGACACCTCAGGAATCTCTTCGAGGCTTGGCAGGGCAAAAGGGACGCTTCTCGAGTTGAGGCGGGAGACCCAGGGTCCCTTTCCAGTAGCCACAGGGATATTGGGATTCCTGTTCAATGTTCAAGAGGAGTCAGGCATCGTCACCTTTTGAAGCAGTGAACTCTGTGTGCCGCTCGAGGTGTCAAAGGCATGTGAGGCATTCCTTCGAAAGGTGTCGGGGACCTGGGGCTTTCTCTAGGGACTCCACAGGGGCTTCAGACATCCCTTCACCTTGTGAGATGAAAGAGGAGCCTGTATTCAAGCCACTGCAAGGAAACCCGGCCTCCTTTCGAGTCAGGGCTTCTCGTGTATATCCATTGAGGCAGCAAACTCAGGGTCCTCCCTCACACCTATTGCTGCTGAGAAAGCCTTCTTGAGGGGCTTGTGTAAAGGTTGGCATACGTCTTGAGTCTAAGCCAGGCAATCAGCTCTCATCTCCAGGCAATTTGGGGTCCACGGAGCATTCCTCGAGTTGCTCTGCTGAACTTGGTATTCCTCTAAACTAAGCACGTTGTTCTCGGGGAAACTCTGGAGTTGCCTAAAGGAAGTCAAGCCACTGGTCGTGTTTGAATGGGAACAGGGGATGGCTTTGGAGTCAAGGCAGGGGAATCGGGCCTCATCTCGAGTTGATTTGGGGTCATGGAGCTCCTTCGTGATGCTGGTGTGACCTCAGTGTCCCTCTCTACTTGTGACAGTGTTCTTGCGGATTGTCTCGAGATCCATCAAGGAAGTCGAGGCTCCTTACATGTTTCTTGGGGATCACGAGATTGCTCTGCATGCAGTGCAGGGGAATCGGGCCTCATCTCGCTTTGAGGGGGAAGTCTCATGGTTTTTCTCGAGTTGCGGCGGGGACCTGGGGTGTATTCCCGAGTTACGGCGGGGATGGCCTTTAAACATTCGTGTTTGTCCAGCGACGTCAGGACTCCTGTCGAGTTATGAGGGACACCTCAGAAATCTCTTCGAGGCTTGGCAGGGACAAAGGGACGCTTCTCAATGTGAGGCGAGAGACCCAGGTTCCCTTTTCACTAGCCACAGGGATATTGGGATTCCTGTCAATGTTCAAGATGAGTCAGCCATCCTCACCTTTTGAAGCAGTGAACTCTGTGTGCCGCTCGAGGTGTCAAAGGCATGTGAGGCATTCCGTCGAAAGGAGTCGGGTACCTAGGGCTTTCTCTAGGTACTCCACATGGGACTCAGACACCCCTTCACATTGTGAGATGAAAGAAGAGCCTGTTTTCAAGCCACTGCAAGGAAACCCGGCCTCCTTTCGAGTCAGGGCTTTTCGGTGTATATTCCACTTGAGGCAGCAAACTCAGGGTCCCTCCCTCACACCTAATGCTGAGAGAAGCCTCCTCTTGAGGGGCTTGTGGAAAGTTGGCATACGTCTTGAGTCTAAGCCAGGCAATCAGCTCTCATCTCCAGGCAATTTGTGGTCCAAGGAGCGTTCCTCGAGTTGCTCTGCTGAACTTGGAGTTCCTCTAGGCTTGGCACCTTGTTTTCGGGGAACATCTGGAGTTGCCTAAAGGAAGTCAAGCCACTGGTCGTGTTTGATGGGGAAAGGGGGATGGCTCTGGAGTCAAGGCAGGGGAATTGGGCCTCATCTCGAGTTGATTTGGGGTACATGGAGCTCCTTTGGGATGCTGGTGTGATCTCAGGGTCCCTCTCTATATGTGACAGTGTTTTTGCAGATTGTCTCGAGATCCATCAAGCAAGTCGAGGCTCCTTACATGTTTCATGGGAATCACGGGATTGCTCTGCATGCAGTGCGGGGGAATCGGGCCTCATCTCGCTTTGAGGGGGAAGTGTCATGGTTTTTCTCGAGTTTGGGCGGGGACCTGGTGTATATTCTCGAGTTATGGCGGGGATGGCCCTTCAACACTCGTGTTTGTCCAGCGACGTCAGGACTCCTGTAGAGTTACGAGGGACACCTCAGGAATCTCTTCGAGGCTTGGCAGGGCCAAAGGGACGCTTTTCGAGGTGAGGCGGGAGACCCAGGGTCCCTTTCCAGTAGCCACAGGGATATGGGGATTCCTGTCAATGTTCAAGAGAAGTCAGGCATCGTCACCTTTTGAAGCAGTGAACTCTGCATGCCGCTCGAGGTGTGAAAGGCATGTGAGGCATTCCTTTCAAAGGAGTCGGGGACATAGGTCTTTCTCTAGGGACTCCACAGGGGATTCAGACATTCCTTCACCTTGTGAGATGAAAGAGGATCCTGTATTCAAGCCACTGCAAGAAACCCGGCCTCCTTTCAAGTCATGGGTTCTCGGTGTATATTCCACTTGAGGGAGCAAACTCAGGGTCCCCCCCTCACACCTACTGATGAGAGAAGCCTCCACTTGAGGGGCTTGTGGAAAGTTGGCATACATCTTGAGTCTAAGCCAGGCAATCAGCTCTAATCTCCAGGCAATTTGGGGTCCACGGAGCATTCCTCGAGTTGCTATGCTGAATTTGGTATTGCACTAGACATGGCACGTTGTTCTTGGGGAACCTCTGGAGTTGCCTAAAGGAAGTCAAGACACTGGTCGTGTTTGATGGGGAACGGGGATGGCTGGGATTTTGAGTCAAGGCAGGGAATCGGGCTTCATCTCGAGTTGATTTAGTGTACATGGAGCTCCTTCGCGTTGGAGGTGTGACCTCATGGTCCTCTCTGTACTTGTGACAGTGTTCTTGCGGATTGTCTCGAGATCCATCAAGCAAGTCGAGGCTCCTTACATGTTTCATGGGGAATCACGGGATTGCTCTGCATGCAGTGCAGGGGAATCGGGCCTCATCTCGCTTTGGGGGGAAGTCTCATGGTTTTTCTCGAGTTGCGGCGGGGACCTGGGGTATATTTTCCAGTTATGGCCGGGATGGCCCTTCAATACTCGTGTTTGTCCAGTGATGTCAGGACTCCTGTCAAGTTATGACGGACACCTCAGGAGTCTCTTCGAGGCATGGCAGGGCCAAAGGGACGCTTCTCGAGGTGAATCAGAAGACCCAGGGTCCCTTTGCAATAGCCACAGTATATGGGGATTCCTGTCAATGTTCAAGAGTAGTCAGACATCGTCATCTTTTGAAGCAGTGAACTCTGCATGATGCTCGAGGTGTCAAAGGCATGTCATGAATTCCGTCGAAAGGAGTCGGGGACCTAGGGCTTTCTCTAGGGACTGCACAGGGGATTCAGACACCCTTCACCTTGTGAGATGAAAGATGCGCCTGTATTAAAGCCTCTGCAAGGACACCCGCCCTGCTTTCGAGTCAGGGCTTCTCGGTGTATATTCCACTTGAAGCAGCAAACTCAAGGTCCCTCCCTCACACCTACTGCTAAGAGAAGCCTCCACTTGAGGGTCTTATGGAAAGTTGACATAAGTCTTGAGTCTAAGCCAGGCAATCAGCTCTCATCTCCAGGCAATTTGGGGTCCACGGAGCATTCCTCGTGTTGCTCTGCTGAACTTGGTATTCCTCTAGGCTTGGCAAGTTGTTCTCTGGGAAACTCTGGAGATGCCTAAAGGAAGTCAAACCACTGGTCGTGTTTGATGGGAAACGGGGGATGGCTCTGGAGTCCAAGCAGGGGTATCAGGCCTCAACTCGAGTTGATTAGGGGTACATGGAGCTCCTTCGTGATGCTGGTGTGACCGCAGGGTCCCTCTGTACTTGTGACAGTATTCTTGCGGACTGTCTCGAGATCCATCAAAGAAGTCGAGGATCCTTACATGTTTCATGGGAATCACGGGATTGCTCTGCATGCAGTGCAGGGGAATCGGGCCTCATCTCACTTTGGGGGGGAAATCTCATGGTTTTTCTCGAGTTGACGCGGGGAACTGGGGTATATACTCGAGATATGGCGGGGATGGCCCTTCAACTTTCTTGTTATTAAAGCGACGTCAGGACTCCTGTCGAGTTACGAGGGACACCTCAGGAATGTCTACGAGGCTTGGCAGGGCCAAAGGGACGCTTCTCGATGTGAATTAGGAGACCCAGGTTGCCTTTCCAGTAACCACATTATATGGGGATTCCTGTCAATGTTCATGAGGTGTCAGGCATCATTACCTTTTGAAGCAGTGAACTCTGCATGCCACTCGAGGTGTCAAATACATTTAAGGCATTCCGTCGAAAGAAATCGGGGAACTAGGCATTTCTCTAGGGACTCCACAGGGGATTCAGACATCCCTTCACCTTGTGAGATGAAAGAGGAGCCTGTATTCAAGCCACTGCAAGGAAACCCGGCCTCTTTTCGAGTCAGGGCTTCTCGGTGTATACTCCACTTGAGGCAGCAAATTCAGGGTCCCTCCCTCACACCTACTGCTGAGAGAAACCTCCTCTTGAGGGGCGTGTGGATAGTTGGCATCCATCTTGAGTCTAAGCAAGGCAATCAGCTCTCATCTCCAGTCAATTTGGTGTCCACGGAGCATTCCTCGAGTTGCTCTGCTGAACTTGGTATTCCTCTAGGCTTGACACGTTGTTCTCTGGGAAACTCTGAAGTTGCCTTAAGGAAGTCAACCACTGGTCGTGTTTGATAGGAAACGGGGGATGGCTCTGGAGTCAAGGCAGGGGAATCGGGCCTCATCTCGAGTTGATTTGGTACATGGAGCTGCTTCGCGATGCTTGTGTGACCTTAGGGTCCCTCTGTACTTGTGACTGTATTCTTGCGGACTGTATCCAGATCCATCAAGCAAGTAGAGGCTCCTTACATGTTTCATGCGGATCACGGGATTGCTCTTTATGCAGTGCAGGGGAAACGGGCCTCATTTTGCTTTGGGGGGGAAGTCTCATGGTTTTTCTCGAGTTGAGACCGGGTCCTGGGATATGTTCTCGAGTTACAGCGGTAATTGGTAATCGACACTCGCGTTTGTCCAGCGATATCTGGACTCCTGTTTAGTTACGAGGCAACACCTCAGGAATGACTTCGAGGCTTGCAGGGCCAAAGGGATGCTTCTCTAGGTGAATCAGGAGACCCAGGGTCCCTTTCCAGTAGCCACAGGATATGAGGATTCCTGTCAATGTTCAAGAGGTGTCAGGCATCGTCACCTTTTGAAGCAATGAACTCTGCATGCCGCTCGAGTTGTCAAAGGCATGTAAGGCATTCCGTCGAAAGGAGTCGGGGAAGTAGGCCTTTCTCTAGGGACTCCACAGGGGATTCAAACAGCCCTTCACCTTGTGAGATGAAAGATGAGCCTGTATTCAAGCGTCTGCCAGGAAACCCGGCCTCCTTTCAAGTCAGGGATTCTCGATGTATATTCCACTAGAGGCAGCAAACTCATGGTCCCTCCCTCACACCTACTGCTGAGAGCAGCCTCCCCTTGAGAGTCTTATGGTAATTTGGCCTACATCGTGAGTCTAAGCCAAGCAATCAGCTCTCATCCCCAGGTAATTTCAGGTCCACGGAGCATTCCTCGTGTTGCTCTGCTGAACTTGGTATTCCTCTATGCTTGGAAAGTTGTTCTCGCGGAACCTCTGGAGTTGCTTGAAGGAAGTTAAGCCACTGGTTGTGTTTGATGGGGAACGGGGGATGGCCCTGGAATCAAGGCAAGGGAGTCGGGCGTCATCTCGAGATGACTTGTGGTACATGGAGCTACTTCGCGATACTGGTGTGACCTCAGGGTCCCTCTGTACTTGTGACAGTGATCTTGCGGACTGTCTCGAGATCCAGCAAGCAAGTCGAGGCTCCTTACATGTTTCATGGAGATCACGGGATTGCTCTGAATGCAGTGCAGGGGAAACGGGCCTCATTTTGCTTTGGGGGGGAAATCTCATGGTTTTTCTCGAGTTGCCGCGGGGACCTGGAGTATATTCTCCAGTTACGGCGAGGATGGACCTTCAATACTCGTGTTTGTCCAGCGATGTCAGGACTCCTGTCAAGGTACGACGGACACCTCAAGAATCTCTTTGAGGCTTGGCAGGGCCAAAGGGACGCTTCTCGAGGTGAATCAGGAGACCCAGGGTCCCTTTCCAGTAGCCACAGTATATGGGGATTCCTGTCAATGTTCAAGAGGTGTCAGGCATCGTCACCTTTTGAAGCAATGAACTCTGCATGCCGCTCGAGTTGTCAAAGGCATGTAAGGCTTTCCGTCGAAAGGAGTCGGGGAAGTAGGCCTTTCTCTAGGGACTCCACAGGGGATTCAAACAGCCCTTCACCTTGTGAGATGAAAGATGAGCCTGTATTCAAGCCTCTGCCAGGAAACCCGGCCTCCTTTCAAGTCAGGGATTCTCGATGTATATTCCACTAGAGGCAGCAAACTCATGGTCCCTCCCTCACACCTACTGCTGAGAGCAGCCTCCCCTTGAGAGTCTTATGGTAATTTGGCCTACATCGTGAATCTAAGCCAAGCAATCAGCTCTCATCCCCAGGTAATTTCAGGTCCACGGAGCATTCCTCGTGTTGCTCTGCTGAACTTGGTATTCCTCTATGCTTGGAAAGTTGTTCTCGCGGAACCTCTGGAGTTGCTTGAAGGAAGTCAAGCCACTGGTTGTGTTTGATGGGGAACGGGGGATGGCTCTGGAATCAAGGCAGGGGAATCGGGCGTCATCTCGAGATGACTTGTGGTACATGGAGCTACTTCGCGATGCTGGTGTGACCTCAGGGTCCCTCTGTACTTGTGACAGTGATCTTGCGGACTGTCTCGAGATCCAGCAAGCAAGTCGAGGCTCCTTACATGTTTCATGGAGATCACGGGATTGCTCTGAATGCAGTGCAGGGGAAACGGGCCTCATTTTGCTTTGGGGGGAAAGTCTCATGGTTTTTCTCGAGTTGCCGCGGGGACCTGGAGTATATTCTCCAGTTACGGCGAGGATGGACCTTCAATACTCGTGTTTGTCCAGCGATGTCAGGACTCCTGTTAAGTTACGACGGACACCTCAAGAATCTCTTTGAGGCTTGGCAGGGCCAAAGGGACGCTTCTCGAGGTGAATCAGGAGACCCAGGGTCCCTTTCCAATAGCCACAGTATATGGGGATTCCTGTCAATGTTCAAGAGGTGTCAGGCATTGTCACCTTTTGAAGCAATGAACTCTGCATGCCGCTGGTGTTGTCAAAGGCATGTGAGGAATTCCGTCGAAAGGAGTCGGGGAACTAGGGCTTTCTCTAGGGACTGCACAGGGGATTCAGACATCCCTTCACCTTGTGAGATGAAAGAAGAGCTTGTATTCAAACCTCTGCAAGGACACCCGGCCTGCTTTCGAGTCAGGGCTTCTCGGTGTATATTCCACTTGAGGCAACAAACTCAGGGTCCCTCCCTCACACCTACTGCTAAGAGCAGCCTCCCCTTGAGGGTCTTATGGAAAGTTGGCATATGTCTTGAGTCTAAGCCAGGCAATCAGCTCTCATCTCCAGGCAATTTGGTGTCCACGGAATATTCCTCGAGTTGCTCGGCTGAACTTGGTATTCCGCTAGGCTTGGCACGTTGTTCTCTGGGAAACTCTGGAGATGCCTAAAGGAAGTCAAACCACTGGTCGTGTTTGACGGGGAACGGGGGATGGCAATTGGGTCAAGGCAGGGTAATCTGGCCTCATCTCGAGTTGACTTGTGGTACATGGAGCTGCTTCACGATGCTGGTGTGACCTCAGGGTCCCTCTGTACTTGTGACAGTGATCTTCCGGACTGTCTCGAGATCCATAAAGCAAGTCGAGGCTCCTTACATGTTTCATGGAGATCACGGGATTGCTCTGAATGTAGTGCAGGGGAATCGGGCCTCATCTCGTTTTGGTGTGAATTCTCATGTTTTTTCTCGAGTTGCGGCGGGGACCTGGGGTATATTCTCGAGTTACGGCGGGGATGGCCCTTCAACACTCGTGTTTCTCCAGCGACGTCAGGACTAATGTCGAGTTATGAGGGACACCTCAGGAATATCTTCGAGGCTTGGCAGGGCCAAAGGGACGCTTCCCGAGGTGAGGCGGGAGACCCAGGATCCCTTTCCTGTAGCCACAGCGATATGGGGATTCCTGTCAAGGTTCAAGAGGAGTGAGGCATCGTCACCTTTTGAAGAAGTGAACTCTGCGTGCCTCTCGAGGTGTCAAAGCCATGTGAGGCATTCCGTCGAAAGAAGTCGGGGATCTAGGTCTTTCTCTAGGGACTCCACAGGGGATTCAGACATCCCTTCACCTTGTGAGATGAAAAAGTAGCCTGTATTCCAGCCACTGCAAGGAAATCCGGCCTCCTTTCGAGTCAGGGCTTTTCAGTGTATATTCCACTTGAGGCAGCAAACTCAGGGTCCCTCCCTCACACCTACTGGTGAGAGAAGCCTCCTCTTGAGGGGCTTGTGGAAAGTTGGCATATGTCTTGAGTCTAAGCCAGGCAATCAGGTCTCATCTCCAGGCAATTTGGGGTCCAAAGAACATTCCTCGTCTTGCTCTGCTGAACTTGGTGTTCCTCTAAGTTTGGCGCGTTGTTCTCTTGGAAATTCTGGAGGTGCTTAAAGGAAGTCAAGCCACTTGTCGTGTTTGCTGGGGAACTGGTGATGTTTCTGGAGTCAAGGCAGTGGAATCGGGCTTCATCTCGAGTTGATTTGGTGTACATGGAGCTCCTTAGCGATGCTGGGGTGACCTCAGGGTCCCTCTATACTTGTGACAGTGTTCTTGCGGATTGTCTCGAGATCCATCAAGGAAGTCGAGGCTCCTTACATGTTTCATGGGGATCACGGTATTTCTTGGAATGCAGTGCAGGGGACTCGGGCCTCATCTCGCTTTGAGGGGGAAGTCTCATGGTTTTTCTCGAGTTGCGGCAGGGACCTGTGGTATATTCTCGAGTTACGGCTATAATGGGTCTTCAACACTCGTGTTTGTCCAGCGACGGCTGGACTACTGTTTAGTTACGAGGGACACCTCAGGAATCTCTTCAAGGCTTGGCAGGGCCAAAGGGACGTTTCTCGAGGTGAGGTGGGAGACAAAAGGGTCCCTTTCCAGTAGCGACATGGATATTGGGATTCCTGTCAATGCTCAAGAGGAGTCAGGCATCGTCACCTTTTGAAGCAGAGAACTCTGCATGCCACTCGAGTTGTCAAAGGCATGTGAGGCATTCCGTCGAAAGGAGTCGGGAAACTAGGGCTTTCTCTAGGGACTGCACAGTGGAATCAAACATCCCTTCACGTGGTGAGATGAAAGATGAGCCTGTATTCAAGTCTCTGTAAGGACAGCTGGCCTGCATTCGAGTCAGGGCTTCTCGGTGTATATTCCACTTGACGTAGCAAACTCAGGGTCCCTCCATCACAACTAGTGCTGAGAGAAATCTCCTCTTGAGGGGCTTGTGGATAGTTGGCATCCGTCTGGAGTCTAAGCAAGGCAATCAGCTCTCATCTCCAGTCAATTTGGTGTCCACGGAGCATTCCTCGAGTTGCTCTGCTGAACATGGTGTTCCTCTAGTCTTGGCACGTTGTTCTCGGGGAACCGCTGGAGTTGCTTAAAGGAAGTCAAGCCACTGGTCGTGTTTGCTGGGGAACGGGGGATGACTCTGGAGTCAAGGCAGGGGAATCGGGCCTCACCTCGAGTTGATTTGGGGTACATGGAGCTTCTTCACGATGCTGGGGTGACCTCAGGGTCCCTCTATACTTGTGACAGTGTTCTTGCGGACTGTCTTGAGATTTATCAAGGAAGTCGAAGCTCCTTACTAGTTTCATGGGGACCATGGGATTGCTCGGCATGCAGTGCAGGGGAATCGAGCCTCATCACACTTTGAGGGGGAAGTCTCATGGTTTTTCTCGAGTAGCAGCAGGGACCTGTGGTATATTCTCGAGTTACGGCGGGAAAGGGTCTTCATCACTCGTGTTTCTCCAGCGACGGTTGGACTCCTGTGTAGTTATGAGGGACACCTCAGGAATCTCTTCAAGGCTTGGCAGGGCCAAAGGGACGCTTCTCGAGGTGAGGGGGGAGACAAAAGGGTCCCTTTCCAGTAGCGACAGGGATATTAGGATTCCTGTCAGTGTTCAAGAGGAGTCAGGCATCGTTACCTTTTGAAGCAGAGAACTCTGCGTGCCGCTCGAGGTGTCAAAGGCATGTGAGGCATTCCGTCGAAAGGAGTCGGGGAACTAGGGCTTTATCTAGGGACTACACAGTGGACTCAGAAATCCCTTCACCTTGTGAGATGAAAGATGAGCCTGTATTCAAGCCTCTGCCAGGACACCCGGCCTGCTTTCAAGTCATGGTTTCTCGGTGTATATTCCATTTGAGGCAGCAAACTCAGGGTCCCTCCCTCACACCTACTCCTGAGAGCAGCCTACCCTTGAGGGTGTTATTGTATGTTCACATAAGTCTTGAGTGTAAGCCAGGCAATCAGCTCTCAGTTCCAGGCAATTTGGTGTCCACGGAGCATTCCTCGAGTTGCTCTGCTGAACTTGGTATTCCTCTAGGCTTGGCACGTTGTTCTCTGGGAAACTCTGGAGATGCCTTAAGGAAGTCAAACGACTGGGCTTCTTTGATGGGAAACGGGGGATGGCTCTGGAGTCAAAGCAGGGGAAGTTGGCCTCATCTCGAGTTGATTTGGGATACATGGAACTCCTTCGCGATGCTGGTGTGACCTCAGGGTCCCTCTGTACTTGTGACAGTGTTCTTTCGGAGTGTCTCGAGATCCATCAAGCAAGTCGAGGCTCCTTACATGTTTCATGGGGATCACGGGATTGCTCTACATGCAGTGCAGGGGAATCTGGCCTCATCTCACTTTGGGGGGGAAATCTTATGGATTTTCTCGAGTTGAGGCGGGGAACTGGGGTATATTCTCGAGTAACGGCAGGGATGGCCCTTCAACACTCTTGTTATTCTAGCGACGTCAGAACTCCTGTCGAGTTACGAGTGACACCCCAGGAATGTCTTCGCGGCTTGGTAGGGCCAAAATTACCCTTTTCGAGGTTAATCAGGAGACCCACGGTCCCTTTCCAGTAGCCACAGTATATGGGGATTCCTGTCAATGTTCAAGAGGCGTCAGGCATCGTCACCTTTTTTAGCAGTGAACTCTGCATGCCGCTCGAGGTGTCAAAGGCATGTGAGGCATTCCGTTGAAAGGAGTCGGGAAAGTAGGTCTTTCTCTAGTGACTCCAAAGGGGATTCAGACATCCCTTCACCTTCTGAGATGAAAGAGGAGCCTGTATTCATGACACTGCAAGGAATCCCGGCCTACTTTCGAGTCAGGGCTTTTCAGTGTATATTCCACTTGAGGCAGCAAACTCAGGGTCCCTCCCTCACACCTACTGGTGAGAGAAGCCTCCTCTTGAGGGGCTTGTGGAAAGTTGGCATATGTCTTGAGTCTAAGCCAGGCAATCAGGTCTCATCTCCAGGCAATTTGGGGTCCAAAGAACATTCCTCGACTTGCTCTGCTGAACTTGGTGTTCCTCTAAGTTTGGCACGTTGTTCTCGTGGAAATTCTGGAGGTGCTTAAAGGAAGTCAAGCCACTTGTCGTGTTTGCTGGGGAACTGGTGATGTCTCTGGAGTCAAGGCAGTGGAATCGGGCTTCATCTCGAGTTGATTTGGTGTACATGGAGTTCCTTAGCGATGCTGGGGTGACCTCAGGGTCCCTCTGTACTTGTGACAGTGTTCTTGCGGACTGTCTCGCGATCCATCAAGCAAGTTGAGGCTCCTTACATGATTCATGGGGATCACGGGATTGCTCTGCATGAAGTGCAGGGTAATTGGGCCTCATCACGCTTTGGGGGGAAGTCTCATGGTTTTTCTCGAGTTGAGGCCAGATCTGGGGTATATTATAGAGTTACGGCGGGGATGGCTCTTCAACACTCGAGTTTGTCCAGTGACGTCTGGACTCCTGTTTAGTTACGAGGTACACTTCAGCAATGTCTTCGTGGCTTGGCAGGGCCAATTGGATGCTTCTCGAGGTGATCAGGTGACCCAGGGTCCCTTTCCGATAGCCACAGGATATGGGGTTTCCTGTCAATGTTCAAGAGGAGTCAGGCATCGTCTCCTTTTGAAGCAGTGAACTCTGCATGCCGCTCGAGGTGTCAAAGGCATATGAGGCATTCCGTCGAAAGGAGTCGGGGTACTAGGCCTTACTCTATGGTCTCCACAGGGGATTCAGACATCCCTTCAACTTGTGAAATGACAGATGAGCCTGTATTCAAGCCTCTGCAAGGAAACCCGGCCTCCTTTCGAGTCAGGGCTTCTCGGTGTATATTCGACTTGAGGCAGCAAACTCAGGGTCCCTCCCTCACATCTACTGCTGAGAACAGCCTCCCCTTGAGGGTCTTACGGTAATTTGGCCAACGTCTTTAGTCTAAGCCAGGCAATCATCTCTCATATCCAGGCAATTTGGGGTCCACGGAGCATTCCTCGAGTTGCTCTACTGAACTTGGTATTCCTCTAGGCTTGGCAGGTTGTTCTCTGGGAAAATCTGGAGTTGCCTAAAGGAAGTCAAACCACTGGTCGTGTTTGAGGGGGAACGGGGGATGGCACTGGAGTCAAGGCAGGGGAATCGGGCCTCACCTCGAGTTGATTTGGTGTACATGGATCTCCTTCGTGATGCTGGTGTGACCTCATGGTCCCTCTGTACTTGTGACAGTGTTCTTGCGGACTGTCTCGAGATCCATCAAGTAAGTCGAGGCTCCTTAAATGTTTCATGGGGATCAGGGGATTGCTCTGCATGCCGTGCAGGGGATTCGAGCCTCATCTCACTTTGGGGGGAAATCTCATGGTTTTTCTCGAGTTGACGCGGGGAACTGGGGTATATTCTCGAGATAGGGCGGAGATGGCCCTTCAACACTTTTGTTATTAAAGTGACGTCAGGACTCCTGTCGAGTTACGAGGGACACCCCAGGAATGTCTTCGAGGCTTGGCAGGGCCAAAGGAACACTTCTCGAGGTGAATCAGGAGACCCAGGTTGCCTTTCCAGTAACCACGGTATATGGGGATTCCTGTCAATGTTCAAGAGGAGTCAGGCATCATCACCTTTTGAAGCAGTGAACTCTGCATGCCGCTGGAGGTGTCGAATGCATGTGAGACATTCCGTCGAAAGGAATCGGGGAACTAGGCCTTTCTCTAGGGACTCCACAGGGGATTCAGACATCCTTTCACATTGTGAGATGAAAGAGGAGCATTTATTCAAGCCACTGCAAGGAAACCCGGCCTCTTTTCGAGTCAGGGCTTCTCGCTGTATACTCCACTTGAGGCAGCAAACGCAGGGTCCCTCCCTCACAACTACTGCTGAGAGAAACCTCCTCTTGAGGGGCTTGTGGATAGATGGCATCCGTCTTGAGTCTAAGCAAGGCAATCAGCTCTCATCTCCAGTCAATTTGGTGTCCACGGAGCATTCCTCGAGTTGCTCTGCTGAACTTGGTGTTCCTCTAGTCTTGGCACGTTGTTCTTTGGGAACCGCTGGAGTTGCTTAAAGAAGTCAAACCACTGGTCGTGTTTGATGGGGTACGGGGGATGCTCTGGAGTCAAGGCAGGGGAATCGGGCCTCATCTTGAGTTGATTTGGGGTACATGGAGCTCCTTCGCGATGCTGGTGTGACCTCAGGGTCCCTCTGTACTTGTGACAGTGTTCTTGCGGACTGTCTCGAGATCCATAAAGCAAGTTGAGGCTCCTTACATGTTTCATGGGGATCACGGGATTGCTTTGCATGCAGTGCAGGGGAATCGGGCCTCATCTCACTTTGTGATGGAAATCTCATGGTTTTTCTCGAGTTGAGGCGGGGAACTGGGGTATATTCTCGAGATATGGGGGGATGGCCCTTCAAAACTCTTGTTATTAAAGCGACGTCAGGACACCTGTCGAGTTACGAGGGACACATCAGGAATGTCTTCGAGGCTTGGCAGGGCCAAAGGGATGCTTCTCGAGGTGAATCAGGAGACCCAGGTTGCCTTTCCATTAACCACAGTATATGGGGATTCCTGTCAATGTTCAAGAGGAGCCAGGCATCGTCACCTTTTGAAACAGTGAACTCTGCATGCCGCTCGAGATGTCAAAAGCACGTGAGGCTTTCCGTCGAAAGGAATCGGGGAACTAGGCCTTTCTCTAGGGACTCCACAGGGGATTCACACATCCCTTCACCTTGTGAAGTGAAAGAGGAGCCTGTATTAAAGCCACTGCAAAGAAACCCGCCCTCTTTTCGAGTCAGGGCTTCTCGGTGTATACTCCACTTGAAGCAGCAAACACAGGGTCCCTCCCTCACACCTACTGCTGAGAGAAACCTCCTCTTGAGGGCTGTGGATAGTTGGCATCCGTCTTGAGTCTATGCAAGGCAATCAGCTCTCATTTCCAGTCAGTTTGGTGTCCACGGATCATTTCTCGAGTTGCTCTGCTGAACTTGGTGTTCCTCTAGGCTTGTCACGTTGTTCTCGGGGAACTTCTGGAGTTGCTTAAAGGAAGTCAAGCCACTTGTCGTGTTTGCTGGGGAACTGGTGATGTCTCTGGAGTCAAGGCAAGGGAATCGGGCCTCATCTCGATTTGATTTGGTGTACATGGAGCTCCTTCGCGATGCTGGTGTGACCTCAGGGTCCCTCTCTAATTGTGACAGTGTCCTTGCGAAATGTCTCGAGATCCATCAAGCAAGTCGAGGCTCCTTACATGTTTCATGGGGATTACGGGATTGCTCTGCATGCAGTGCAGGGGAATCAGTCCTCATCTCACTTTGAGGGGGAAGTCTCATGGTTTATCTCGAGTTCTGGCAGGGACCTGAGGTATATTCTCGAGTTAAGGTGTGGATGGCCCTTCAGCACTAGTGTTTGTCCAGCGACGTCAGGAGTCCTGTCGAGTTAAGAAGGGCACCTCAGGAATCTCTTCGAGGCTTGGCAGGGCCAAAGGTACGCTTCTCGAGGTGAGGCGGGAGACCCAGGGTCCCTTTCCAGTAGCCACAGGGATATTGGGATTCCTGTCAATGTTCAAGCGGAGTCAGGCCTCGTCACCTTTTGAAGCAGTGAACTCTGTGTGCCGCTCGAGGTGTCAAAGGCATGTGAGCCATTCCTTCGAAAGGAGTCGGGGAACTAGGTCTTTCTCTGGTTACTCCACAGGGGACTCAGACATCCATTCACATTGTGAGATGAAAGAGGAGCCTGTATTCAAGCCACTGCAAGGAAATCCGGCCTCCTTTCGAGTCAGGGCTTCTCGGTGTATATTCCACTTGAGGCAGCAAAATCATGGTCCCTCCCTTACAGCTACTGCTCATAGAAGCCTTCTCTTGAGGGGCTTGTGGCAAGTTTTCATACATCTTGAATCTAATCCAGGAAAACATCTCTCATCTCCAGGCAATGTGGGGTCCACGGAGCATTCCTCGAGTTGCTCTGCTGAACTTGGTATTTCTCTAGCCTTGGCACATTGTTCTCGGGGAACTTCTGGAGTTGCCTAAAGGAAGTCAAGCCACTGGTCTTGTTTGATGGGAATCGGGGGATGGTTCTGGAGTCAAGGCAGGGGAATCGAGGCTCATCGCGAGGAGATTTGGGGTACATGGAGCTACTTCGTGATGCTAATGCAACCTCAGTGTCCCTCTCTAGTTGTGACAGTGTTCTTCAGGATTGTCTCGAGATCCATCAAGCAAGTCGAGGCTGCTTACATGTTTCATGGGGATCACGGGATTGCTCTGCATGCAGTGCATGGGAATCGGCCTCGTCTCGCTTTGAGGAGGAGGTCTCATGGTTTTTCTCGCGTTGCGGCGGGGATCTGGGGTATATTCTCGAGTTACGGCGGGGATGGCCCTTCAACAATCATGTTTGTACAGCGACGTCAGGACTCCTGTCGAGTTACGAGGGACACCTGAGGTATATCTTTGAGGCTTGGCAGAGAAAAGGGACGCTTCTCGAAGTTAGGCGGGAGACCCAGGTTCCCATTCCAGGAGCCACAGGGATATTGGGATTCCTGTCAATGTTCAAGAGGAGTCAGGCATCGTCAGCTTTTGAAGCAGTGAACTCTGCGTGCAGCTCGAGGTTTCAAAGGCATGTGAGGCATTCAGTCGAAAGGAGTCGGGGACCTAGGGCTTTCTCTAGGGACTCCACAGGGGATTCAGACATCCCTTCACCTTGTGAGATGAAAGATAAGCTTCTATTCAAGCCACTGCAAGGAAACACGGCCTCCTTTCGAGTCAGGGCTTCTCGGTGTATATTCCACTTGTAGCAGCAAACTCAGGGTCTGTCCCGCACACCTTCTGCTTAGAGAAGCCTCCTCTTGAGGGGCTTGTGGAAAGTTTGCATACGTCTTGAGTCTAAGCCAGGCAATCAGCTCTCATCTCCAGGCAATTTGGTATCCACGGAGCATTCCTCGAGTTGCTCTGCTGAACTTGGTATTCCACTAGGTTTGGCACATTGTTCTTGGGGAACCTCTGGAGATGCCTAAATGAAATCAAGCCACTGATCATGTTTTCTGGGTAACGGGGGATGGCTCTGGAGACAGGGCAGGGGAATCGGGCCTCATCTCGAGTGGATTTGGGGTACATGGAGCACCTTCGTGATGCTGGTGTGACCTCAGGGTCCCTCTCTACTAGTTACAGTGTACTTGCGGATTGTCTGTAGATCCATCAAGCAAGTCGAGGCTCCTTACATGTTCCATGGGGATCATGGGATTGCTCTGCATGCAGTGCAGGGGAATCGGGCCTCATCTCACTTTGAGGGCGAAGTCTCATGGTTTTTCTCGAGTTGCGGCGGGGACCTGGGGTATATTCTCGAGTTACGGCGGGGATGGCATTTCAACACTCGTGTTTGTCCAGCGACATCAGAACACCTGTCCAGTTACGAGGGACAACTCAGGAATCTCTTCAAGGCTTGGCAGGGCCAAAGGGACGCTTCTCGAGGTAAGTCGGGAGACCCAGGGCCGCGTACCAGTAGCCACAGGGATATTGGTATTCCTGTCAATGTTCAAGAGAAGTCAGGCATCGTCACATTTTGAAGCAGTGAACTCTGGGTGCCGCTCGAGGTGTCAAAGGCATGTGAGGCATTCCGTCGAAAGGAGTCGGGGACCTAGGGCTTTCTCTATGGACTCCACAGGGGATTCAGTCATCCCTTCACCTTGTGAGATGAAAAATAAGCCTCTAATCAAGCCACTGCAAGGAAACCCGGCCTCCATTCGAGTCAGGGCTTCTCGGTGTATATTCCACTTCAGGCAGCAAACTCAGGGTCCGTCCCTCACAACTACTGCTGAGAGAAGTCTCCCCTTGAGGGGCTTGTGTAAAGCTGACATACATCTTGAGTCTAAGCCAGGCAATCAGCTCTCCATTCCAGGCAATTTGCGGTCCATGGAGCATTCCTGGAGTTGCTCTGCTGAAATTGGTATTCCTCTAGGCTTGGCACGATGTTCTCTGGGAACTTTTGGTGATGCCTAAAGGACGTTAAGCCACCGGCCGTGTTTGATGGGGATCTCAGAATGGCTCTGGAGTCAAGGTAGGTAATCGCGCCTCATCTCGAGTTGATTTGGGGTACATGGAGCTCCTTCGCGATGCTGTTGTGACCTCAGGGTCCCTCTCTACTTGTGACAGTATTCTTGGGTATTGTCTCGAGATCCATCAAGCAAGTCGAGGCTCCTTACAAGTTTCATGGGAATCACGGGATTGCTCTGCATGCGGTGCAGGGGAATCGGGCCTCATCTCGCTTTGAGGGGGAAGTCTCATGGTTTTTCTCGAGTTGCGGCGGGGACCTGGGGTATATTCTCGAGTTACGGCGGGGATGGATCTTCAACACTCGAGTGTTTGTCCAGCGACGTCAGGACTCCTGTCGAGTTACGAGGGACACCTCAGGAATCTTTTCGAGGCTTGGCAGGGCCAAAGGGACGCTTCTCGAGGTGAGGCTGGAGACCTAGAATCCCTTTCCAGTAGCCACATGGGGTATTGGGATTCCTGTCAATGTTCAAGAGGAGTCAGGCATCGTCATCTTTTGAAGCAGTGAAACTCTGCGTGCCGCTCGAGGTTTCAGAGGCATGTGAGGCATTCCGTCGAAAGGAGTCAGGGACCTAGGGCTTTCTCTAGGACTCCACAGGGGATTCAGACATCCTTCACCTTGTGAGATGAAAGAGGAGACTGTATTCAAGCCACTGCAAGGAAACCCGGCCTCCTTTCGAGTCAGGGCTTCTCGGTTATATATTCCACTTGAGGCAGCAAATCAGGGTCCCTCCCTCACACTTACTGCTGAACAGAAGCCTCCTCTTGAGGGGCTTGTGAAAGTTGGCATACGTCTTGAGTCTAAGCCAGGCAATCAGCTCTCATCTCCAGCAATTTGGGGCCCACGGAGAATTTCTCCAATTGCCTGCTGAGCTTGGTATTCCTCTGCTGGAACGTTGTTCTAGTGAACCTCTGGAGTTGCTAAAGGAAGTCAAGCCACTCGTGTGTTCTGGGTAACGGGGGATCTCTGGAGACAGGGCAGGGGAATTGGGCTTTAATAAAGTGGATTTGGGGTCAAGCTCCTTCGCGATGCCTTTGTGACCTCAGGGTCCCTCTCTACTTGTGACAGTGTGCTTGGAAATGTCTCGAGATCCATCAAGCAAGTCGAGGCTCCTTACATGTTTCATGGGGATTACAGGATTGCTCTGCATGCAGTGCAGGGGAATCGGGCCTCATCTCGCTTTGAGGGGGAAGTCTCATGGTTTTTCTCGAGTTGCGGCAGGGACCTGGGGTATATTCTTGCGTTACGGCGGGGATGGCCCTTCAACACTCGTGTTTGTCCAGCGACGTCAGGACTCCTGTCGAGTGACGAAGGACACCTCAGGATATCTTCGAGGTCTTGGCAGGGAAAAGGGACGCTTCTCGAGGTGAGGCGGGAGACCCAGGGTCCCCTTTCCAGTAGTGAAAGCAGGGATATTGGGATTCCTGTCAATGTTCAAGAGGAGTCAGGCATCGTCACCATTTTGAAGCAGTGAACTCTGCGTGCCGCTCGAGGTTTCAAAGGCATGTGAGGCATTCCGTCGAGAGAAGTCGGGGACCTAGGGCTTTCTCTCTGGGACTCCACAGGGGATTCAGACATCCCTTCACCTTGTGAGATGAAAAATGAGCCTGTAATCAAGCCACTGCAAAGAAAACCGGCCTCCTTTCGAGTCAGGGTTTCTCGGTGTATATTCCACTTGAGGCAGCAAAATCAGGGTCCCTCCCTCACACCTACTGCTGAGAGAAGCCTCCCCTTGAGGGGCTTTTGGAAAGTTGGCATACGTCTTGAGTCTAAGCCAGGTAATCAGCTCTCATCTCCAGGCAATTTGGGTCCACGGAGCATTCCTCGAGTTGCTCTGCTGAACTTGGTATTCCTCTAGACTTGGAACGTTGTTCTCGGGGAAATTCTGGAGATGCCTAAAGGAAGTCAAGCCACTAATCGTGTTTTGTGTTTGACGGGGGATCTCGGAATGGCTCTGGAGTCAAGGCAGGGAATCGGGCCTCATCTCGAGTTGATTTGGGGTACATGGAGCTCCTTCGCGATGCTGTTGTGACCTCAGGGTCCCTCTCTACTTGTGACAGTATTCTTGGGTATTGTCTCGAGCCATCCATCAAGCAAGTCGAGGCTCCTTACATGTTTCATGGGGATCACGGGATTGCTCTGCATGCAGTGCAGGGGAATCGGGCCTCATCTCGCTTTGACGGGGAAGTCTCATGGTTTTTCTCGAGTTGCGGCGGGGACCTGGGGTATATTCTCGAGTTACGGCGGGGATGGCCCTTCAACAATCGTGTTTGTCCAGCGACGTCAGGACTCCTGTCGAGTTACGAGGGACACCTCAGGTATATCTTCGAGGCTTGGCAGGGCCAAAGGGATGCTTCTCGAGGTGAGGCGGGAGACCCAGGTTACCTTTCCAGGAGCCGCCGGGATATTGGGATTCGTGTCAATGTTCAAGGGGAGTCAGGCATCGTCACCTTTTGAAGCAGTGAACTCTGCGTGCCTCTCGAGGTTTCAAAGGCATGTGAGGCATTCTGTCGAAAGGAGTCGGGGAACTAGGGCTTTCTCTAGGAACTCCACAGGGGATTCAGACATCCCTTCACCTTGTGAGATGAAAGATAAGCTGTATTCAAGCCACTGCAAGGAAACCGGCCTCCTTTCGAGTCAGGGCTTTCGGTGTATATATTCCACTTGAGGCAGCAAACTCAGGGTCCCTCCCTCACACCTATTGCTGAGAGAAGCCTCCTCTTGAGGGGCTTGTGGAAAGTTGCATACGTCTTGAGTCTAAGCCAGGCAATCAGCTCTCATCTCCAGGCAATTTTGGGGTCCACGGAGACCATTCCTGGAGTTTGCTCTGCTGAAATTGGTATTCCTCTAAGCTTGTTTGGCATGTTGTTCTCGGGGAACCTCTGGAGTTGCCTAAAGGAAGTCAAGCCACTGGTCGTGTTTGATGGGGATCGGGGATGGCTCTGGAGTCAAGGCAGGGAATCGGGCCTCATCTCGAGTTGATTTGGGGTACATGGAGCTCCTTCGCAATGCTGTGTGACCTCAGGGGTCCCTCTCTACTTGTGACAGTGTTCTTGCGAATTGTCTCGAGATCCATCAAGCAAGTCGAGGCTCCTTACATGTTTCATGGGGATCACGGGATTGCTCTGCATGCAGTGCAGGGGAATCGGTCCTCATCTCGCTTTGAGGGGGAAGTCTCATGGTTTTTCTCGAGTTGCGGCGGGGACCTGGGGTATATTCTCGAGTTACGGCGGGGATGGCCCTTCAACACTCGTGTTTGTCCACGACGTCAGGACTCCTGTCAAGTTACGAGGGACACCTCAGGAATCTCTTCGAGGATTGGCAGGGCCAAAGGGACGCTTCTCGAGGTGAGGGGAGACCCAGGGTCCCTTTCCAGTAGCCACAGGGATATGTTATTCCTGTCAATGTTCAAAAGGAGTCAGGCATCGTCACATTTTGAAGCAGTGAACTCTGCGTGCCGCTCGAGGTGTCAAAGGCATGTGAGGCATTCCCGTCGAAAGGAGTCGGGGACTAGGGCTTTCTCTAGGGACTCCACAGGGATTCAGACATCCTTCACCTTGTGAGATGAAAGAGGAGCCTGTATTCAAGCCACTGCAAGAAACCCGCCTCCTTTCGAGTCAGGGCTTCTCTGTGTATATATTCCACTTGAGGCAGCAAACTCAGGGTCCTCCCTCACTCACACCTATGCTGTGAGAAGCCTCTCTTGTGGGGCTTGTGGAAAGTTGGCATACGTCTTGAGTCTAAGCCAGGCAATCAGTCTCATCTCCAGGCAATTTGGTGGCCCACGGAGCATTCCTCGAGTTGCTCTGCTGAATTGCTTTTTTGAACTTGATATTCCTCTAGGCTTGGCACGCTTGTTCTCGGGGAACCTCTGGAGTTGCCTAAAGGAAGTCAAGCCACTAAATGTGTTTGATGGGTAACGGGGGATGGCTCTGGAGTCAGGGCAGGGGAATCGGGCCTCATCTCGAGTTGATTTGGGGTACATGGAGCACCTTCGTCGATGCTGGTGTGACCTCAGGGTCCTCTCTACTAGTTACAGTGTACTTGCGGATTGTCTCGTAGATCCATCAAGCAAGTCGAGGCTCCTTACATGTTCCATGGGGATCACGGATTGCTCTGCATGCAGTGCAGGGGAATCGGGCCTCATCTCACTTTGAGGGGGAAGTCTCATGGTTTTTCTCGAGTTGCGGCGGGGACCTGGGGTATATTCTCGAGTTACGGCGGGGATGGCCCTTCAACACTCGTGTTTGTCCAGCGACATCAGAACACCTGTCGAGTTACGAGGGACAACTCAGGAATCTCTTCGAGGCTTGGCAGGGCCAAAGGGACGCTTCTCGAGGTAAGTCGTGAGACCCAGGTCCCTTTCCAGTAGCCCACAGGGATATTGGTATTCCTGTCAATGTTCAAGAGAAGTCAGGCATCGTCACATTTTGAAGCAGTGAACTCTGGGTGCCGCTCGAGGTGTCAAAGGCATGTGAGGCATTCCGTCGAAAGGAGTCGGTCGGGGACCTAGGGCTTTCTCTAGGGACTCCACAGGGGATTCAGACATCCCTTCACCTTGTGAGATGAAAGATAAGCCTGTATTCAAGCCACTGCAAGGAAACCCGGCCTCCTTTAGAGTCAGGGCTTCTCGGTGTATATTCCACTTTAGGCAGCAAACTCAGGGTCCCTCCCTCACAACTACTGCTGAGAGAAGCCTCCCCTTGAGGGGCTTGTGGAAAGCTGACATACAGTCTTGAGTCTAAGCCAGGCAATCAGCTCTCCATTCCAGGCAATTTGCGGTCCACGGAGCATTCCTCGAGTTGCTCTGCTGAAATTGGTATTCCACTAGTTTTTGGCAACGTTTTTCTTCTCGGGGAACCTCTGGAGTTGTATTTTGGTTTTGGGCCATTTAAAAGGAAACGATGTCTTTTTAAGGGAAGGGGGGGGAGTTTTTCGGGGGGGCCTTTTTTATTGGGGAAAGGAATTTCCGTCGGGTTGGCCTTAAAATGACTTTTTCGGAGCGGGCCTTAAGGGGCCCCAAATTCTTATAGCCCCAAAGGGACCCAATTTGGGGGGACCTTTTCAGTCCGGGGGTTGGGACCGAGGGATTCCCCTTAAATTTTTTCGGAAAAAGGTTTGGATCAGCCTGATTTTGGCGGGGTTTAAAAAGGGTTTGGCCGGGGTTTTGGGAGGATTGGGATCGGGATTTAATGGCTTTGACAGGTTGGGTCCCCTTTTGTTTTTGGATCACAGGGGCCTATTTTGGGGAGGTTTTTGGGGGACGGTTTAATTTTGGGGGGCTTGTTTTTTCCCCGGTTTTTGAGGAAGGATCCTTCCCCGGCCAAAACTTTTGGGGGAAAAGGCCTCGACCCGGGGTTTAGCAAACCCCTTTGGGAAGGGAACCGGTCCCCCCCCCCTTTTAAATTGATGGCTTTCTGGGGACCGGTCCAAATTTTTGGGGCGTTAAATGGACCGGCTCCCCATTTGTTTTCCCTGGGAAAAAATTGTTCCACAAAAAGGGGTTCTGAAGGCTAGGAAAACATTGGCCAACGGTCCCCAAACCCAGCTTGGGGGCCCTTGGTTGGGGTTTGGGTTTTCGGGCCGGGTTTTGAATTTGGGGCTTTGGGTTAACTTGGTTTGGTTCGGCCCCAAAATTTGTTTGGGAAGGGCCCCGGGGGGTTTTCCCCGGGCCCCAAATTTCGATCCGGGGATTTGGGGGGTCGGTTAAGTTTTGGGCCCCCTTTTGGGTTCGGGGTTTCCCCCTTTAGGGAAAATTTAGGACGGATTGGGGTTTTTTTATTAAAGGGTACCAAAGGGTTTTTAAATTTTCTCTGGAAGGAAATTTTTTGGCGGGGACCTCAAGGTTTGAGGCCTTTCCTTGGGCAAGGAATCCTTCTGCTGGGAAGGGCTCTAATTTTTGGGGAATTTTCCTTGGTTAAGTTTGGACCCCAAAAAAATCAGGGTTTGGTTTAGGATCGGTGTCATTAAAAGGAGGGTTTAAGGTGGACGGCTTTCTGGCCCCGGGGGCTTCCTTAATTGGGTTTTAACCAAAGCCGGGCCCCTTAATTCAGGTTGTCTTTCATAGGAACTCCCTTTCCCCGGAATCCCTTTCTGAGGGGGGACCTTGGGTTTTTCGGCCGGTGTTAAATTAATTTTGGGATGTTTTGGTTTGGGGATGGTTTTTTTGGGTTGGGCCGGGCCCCGGGGGACCAGGCCCTCCGGAAGGGTTGGGATTGTTTGACAAGCAGGGTTTAATTATTGGTCGATTCAGTGGGTCGTTTTTGGGGAAGCTTGGTTTCGATGGGGCGGGTTTCGAATAGGGGTCAACCCTGGAACCCAAACCCCCCTTTCCTCGGCCCCGTTTTAATTGGGGACTTATTCCAAGGGAGGCCCTTTGGTTGCAGGATTGGGTCGTTATTAAAACATCCTTTAGGGGGCCAAGGGTCCGGTGGGAACCCCCACGGTTAGGTTGGGTTTTTCCAAAGAAGATTTTTTTTGGGGGTTTGGCCCGGAAGGGTTTGTTTTGGGGGAACCTCCTCCCCCGACCCCCCTTTCTGTTTGGGGATGTTAAATTGGAACGGGCCCCCGTTTGGTCCGGTTGTTTCATTGAGGAAACCCTTTTCCTAGGATGCTAGTTTTTCAGTTGGGCGGGATTGGGTATCTGATTTAGCGGGGATCCTCACATGTGTTTTCAGAGTCAGGCTGCTGTAACGGGACAAGGAATTCTTCAGTTGCAGGCGGGGCTTCATGAGCAGCCAGGCCTTTACATGAGGATTCGGATTCTCCGAGTCAAGAGATCGGCCTCGTTGATTTGATCAGTGTCTCGTGCGGGGTCAAGGATTGTATTCTGAAGGTCTGTGGCATTTCTCTAGGACTCCACAGGGACTCAGATAGGCTTCACCTTGGAGAAGGAGCCTGTTCGATGAGGAACCGCCCTTTGAGTAGGCTAGGTATATTTGTGCAGCAAATCGTCCCCAACTACGCTGAACCCTTGAGGGTTTGTAGAAATTAAAGTCTTAGTCTAGCGCAAACTCTCAACCGGCAATTGCTCACTGAGCACGAGTGCGCTGCTGATTGATTCCTAAAGGCTGGCACTGTTCTCGGGAACTCTGGAGTTGCCAATAGCAAGCCATGTCAGTTTCTGGATCGTGGTTGGCCTGAGCCAGGGTTTGAGCCATCTTAATGGTGCATAATCCTACAGCGTGGACTTGTGTCCCATTCTGTGTTACAGTGCTTGAGTTGCCCTCAAGAAGTCGAGCCTATGTCCTGGATCGGGATTGCTCATGAGTGCAGGGATCGGTCTCATCTCGCTGTGAGGGAGTCCTGGTTTTCTCTGTTCGGGACTGTGGTAATCTCAGTTACAGGGGACCTCAAAAGGTTTGCTCGACTCAGGAGTTGTGTTAGGGACTGTTCAGGAATCGCTCTGGCAGGCCAAGGGATGCTTCTCGGTGAGAGTAGCGTTCCTTTCAGCGGGGATTGATCTGATGTTCAAAAGGTGGCACGTCCTTTGAGAGTGAACTGGTCCTCAGGTTGGAAGGCATGAGCATTCTCGAAGGAGCGGGACGGGTATCTTAGGCCCAGGGGATGATCCTTTACTGTGAGAAAGAGGCCGATTCGCACTAAGGAACCGGCTCTTTAGTCAGGGGTTATATTCCTTAGGCAGCTAGGGCCTCCAACTACGTGAGGAAGCCCTGAGGCTTTGGGAAAGGGACATCTTTAGCTAGCAGGCAATCGCCTCAACTCAGGAATTTCGTCACGAGCTTCCCGGGTTGTTTCTGAATGGTTGATAGTCTAGGCACTGTCCGGGACCTTGATTGTTAAGGAGTAGAACTGGTGTTCGTGTAACGGGATGCTTATCGAGGGGAATCGGGCTTCTGAGTTGATGGGTGTCTGGAATCGAATGTGGTGTCCAGGGTCCCCACTCTGTTTTGGTTCGGATCCATCGAGTGGGGCCCTTACTTGTTTCGGGTTCTGGGATTGCTCTGCCATGCAGGGCGGGCTTTTGCTTTAGGGTTCATGGTTTTCTTGAGTTCGGCAGGGATCTGGCTTTTCATATGGGGGATCCTTAACATGTTTGCAGCGGATCAGGGGGGGGGACTCCTCGTAGAGGAATCAGGAACCTTCGATTGAGGCAAACCTTTTGAGTAGGCGGAAATCCCTTTAGGAGCAAGGGATATTGTTTCCTCATGTCAGAGACAGGCATCTTGTTTGGCAGTGTCGTGGCGTCGAGGGTCCTAGTATTCGTTGCGTAGGGTCGGGACTAGGTTTCCTGATAAGGGGATTCAGCTTCTTGGAATGAAAAGGACTGTTTCAAATGAGAAACGGCCCTCAAGTCGGGCTCTCCGTGTTTTTACCTTGGCAGCAAGCATTGTCCTCCCTCATACTTCATAGAAGTTTCTGAGGGTTGGAAAGTGCATACTTACTAAGCCGGATCAGCTCTCATCTCCAGAATTGGGGTCCACGAGCATTCCACGGTTGCTCTCTGAACTTATATTTCTAGATTGAACTTTCCGGGGAATTGGAATTGCCTAAAGAATCACAGTCGTGTTTTGGGGTTGGCGATGTTTGGATAGGTTCGGATCGCTCTCTGTTTGTTTGGGGACAGAGCTCTCAGATGCTGTGCCTTAGGTCCGATTGACGTCTTGCCAGAGTCAATCATAGCAAGTCGAGCTCTCTGTGTCAGGGATCAGGATGCTCTGCTTGCGCAGGGATCGGCTTTGCTGAGGGGAATCTATGGTCCTCATTGCGGGGAAAAGGTATTTTCATACGCGGATGCCCTTCAAAATCGGTTTGCCCATTGACTGTCATTAGAGGGCCACAAACTCTTCTAGCTTGGGAGGCCTTCAAAGTGAGCTAGAACAGGTTCCTTTCCGTGCCAGGAAATTCGTTCCAATTCAAGAGGATCGCATGTCAATTGAAGCAGGACCTCGTGTGGTAAAGGCATGTAGCATTCGAAGCTGTAGGCTTCTCTGGATCACAGGGATTAGGACCTTTTTTGGGTTGAGAGGTGCTGTTTCAGCCACGAAGGACACCTCTTCTTTCAGTTCCGTTTCAGATCACTTGGCGCACTTCGGGTCCTACCTGCTAGAGAACTCCTCTGCTTTGTGGAAAGTTCAGTTTGTCTAGCGGAATCGTCTCTCATGCAATTGGCGGAGGACTTCTCGAGGTTTTTGCTGAACTGGTTCTTGCTTAAGTTTCTCGGGAACTTGGAGTTGTAAGGAGTCAAGACTATGGTTTGATGGGTAGGGATCTCTGAGCAGGATGGCCTCTCATTATTGGTACAGGAGTCCTTTCGACTGCGTGACCTCAGTGTCCTCTACTTTGACAATGATCTGGGATTGTCTGATCAAGTTGGGTCCCTTACATGTTTGGGATCAGGGATTGCTGATAGCAGGGGAACTGCCTCATTTCCTTGCGGGAGTTCATGTTTTTTCTAGTTGCGGCGGACCTGGATTTCCGAGTACCGGAGAGCTTACGTGGTCGCGACGTCAGGACCAGTCATCGGGACACCCGGAATTTTTGGATTGGCACCAGTGTCTCTGGAGGGGCCAGGCCTCTGGCACAGGGAATTGGATTGTCAAATAAAGCAGTTCCCCGGTTGGAACTAGCGTCGCTAGTGTCAAAGGATGGAGATCGTTAAAGGAGTCAGGACCTGGCTCCCCACAGGGTCCAGATCTTCACTTGTGAGATAAGATTCGTATCAACCACTGAAGAACCCTCCTTTCGTCAGGGTTCTGGTTAGCATAGCGAACATTCCTCCTAATAGCTGATGATTCTCGAGTTGCGGAATGGATACTTTGATCTAGCGGATCAGCTATTTCCAGGCAAGGTCCAGAGCATTCCACGAGTTGCTCGTGAACTTGTATTCCAGACTGGAACGTTTCGGGATCTGGAGTCCTAATTCAGAGCCACTGGTTCTGTTTGCGGGTTGGAGGTTGAGTCAAGGCATCGAATCGGCTCCTCGTGTGTTGGGAATGAGTCTCTCGATGGTGTGACCTGGTCCTATTTTGACAGTGTTCTGTTGTCCGAATAAGCAGGAGGTATAATGTTTAGGATCGGTTGGTCTTGCATGAGGATCGGGCCATCTCGCTTGGAACGTGGTTTTCTCGTTGCGGCGGGGTATGGGTATTCCGATTACGGCGGATGGCCCTTCAAAATCGTGTTTGTCCAGCACGTCAGGACTCCTCGAGTACGAGGGACACAATAGGAATCTCTTCTGCAGTTGCGGGCCCAAGGGACGCTTCTCGAGTGAGGTGGGACCAGGGTTTTTGTCGCAGGATAGAATTTCCAATTCAAGGGAGCATTTCAGATTGAATCATGAACTCGCTGCTGCTCGAGTGTCAAAGGCATGTGAGGTATTCCCTCGAAGGTCGTGACTCTAGGTTCCTAGGGACTCACAGGGTACATATGCCTTCACCTTGTGAGATGAAGAGGAGCTGTATTCATGCCACTGAAAGAAACCGGCTCCTTCGAGTCAGGGCTTCTCGGTGTATTTCCTGAGGCAGCAAACTCAGTGTCTCCTACAACTAATGTGGAGAAGCTCCCTTGAGGTTTGTGAAGTTGGCATAGTCTTGAGTCTAAGCCAGGATCTTTAACTCAGCATTTGCGATCCAGGAGCTTCCTCGAGTTGCGCTCGAACTTGGTATTCCTCTAGCTTGGCACGTTGTTCTCGGGGAATCTGGAGTTCTAAAAAGTCAAGCACGGTCATGTTTCTGGGGATCGTGGTTGGCTCTGATGTCAAGCAGGGAATCGAGCCTCATCTCTGTTGATTTGGGGTGCTGGACTCCTTTCTATGGGTGTGACCTGGTCCACTCTAGTGTGACAGTGTTCTTGAGGATTGACTCGAGATCATCAGGAATCGGTCCTACATGTTTCAGGATTTACGGGATTGCTTCATGCAGTCGGGGAAAGGTCTCATCCGTGTGAGAGGAAGTCCATTGTTTTTTCTAGTTGCGGGGGACCTGTGGATATTTGAGTTACGAGGGGTGGACCTTCAAAACTCGTGTTTGTCCAGCGACGTCAGGACGTTGTGAGTTAGAGGGACACTTCGGAATCTCTTCGAGCTTGCAGGGCCAAAGGGACTTCTGGGGGGAGGTGACCAGTATCCTTCAGTGCCCAGGGTATTGGATTCCTGCAATGTCAAAAGGAGTCAGGCATCGTCACTTTGAAGCAGTGAACTCTGTGTGGCCTGAGTGTAAAGGATGGATGTTAAAGGATCGGGATACTTCTGGATACAGGGGACTATCTACTGGGAAAGGTGTGATCAAGTCTGCAGACCGGCCCCTCAGTCGCTTTCGTAATCCTTGAGGCGAATATTCTCCCTACCTACTGTGATAAGCCTCTAGGATTTGGATCGCATCGTTTGTCTGAAATATCCTCTAATTGGGCCCGGTTGGGTTTGCTAAGGATCCTTTAGGCGTTTTCTGGTTTGGAGGCCTAAAGGAGTCACGTGGTTTTCTGGTGGGTGGCCCATCGAGTTGAGGGTTCTTGTGATTTGGAATGGCTCCTCATGCTGTGTAAATCCTCTATGTTACAGTGTTCTTCGGGATTGTCTCGAATCATCAAAGTGGGTCCTTACTTTTTCTGGGTCATGGATTGCTTGCTCAGTCAGGAACTGGGCCATTTGTTTGAGGGGAATTGGTTTTCTTGGTTGCGGGGGGATCTGGAGTTACTGAGTTAGGGGGATGGCCTTCAAATCGTTTTGTCAGCGATCGGACTCCTGCGATCGAGGCACCAGGAACTTTCAGCTTGCGAGGGCCAAAGAACTTTCGAGGTGGGGACCCAGGGCCCTTTCAGGAGCCACAGGGATATTTATTCCTGTCATGTCAAGAGAGTCAGGCATCTAGTTTGAAGCAGTGAACTCTGCTGCCGTCGAGGTGTCAAAGTCAGTGGTATTCCTTTGAAGGAGTCGGTTAGCTTTCTCTAGGATCCGGGATTGGAATCCCTTCACTTGTGATGAAAGAGGAGCTGATTCACCATGGAAACCGGCCTCCTTTCGATCAGGGCTTCTCGGTGTATATTCCATTGAGGCAGCAACTCATGTTCCCTTCCACCTACGCTCTGAAGACCCTTGGTGTGGAAGTTGGCAAACGTTGATCTAAGCCACAATAGCTTCTCTCGACAATTTGGTCACGAGCATTCCACGAGTTGCCTGTGAATTGTATTCCTCTAGCTTGGAATGTTCTCGGGGAACTCTGGAGTTGCCTAAATGAATCAACACTGGTCTTTTTGCGGGATGGCGGTGTTAGGCCGCTGGATCGCCCTCATCTCGGTTGATTTGGTATGGCTTTCACGATGCTGTGTGACCCGGCCCTTTATTGTGACAGTGTTTTGAGAGATCTGGATCATCAAGCAAGTCGAGGCTCCTTACATTGTTTCATGGGATCACGGGCTCTCTTGCGTGCAGGGGAATTGGGCTCATCTGTTTGAGGGAATCTTTTTTCCAAGTTGGCGGGGATTGGGTTATTTCGTAGGCGGGGATGGACCTTCAAAATCGTGTTTGTCCAGGACGTCGGATCTGCGGTTAGAGACAAAGGATCTCTTCAGGCTTGCAGGGCACAGGGGACGCTTCCAGGTGAGGGTAGACCAGTTCTTTCCGTAGCCAGGTATTGATTCCTGTCATGTTCAAGAGGGTCAGGCATCGTAGTTTGAAGCAGTGAACTGCGTGCGCTCGGTTAAAAGGCATGGCATTCCCGAAAGGAGTCGGACCAGGTTCTTGGGACTCCCGGGATTAGGCATCCTTCTTGTGGTGAAAGGGCCTGTATTCAAGCCACTGGGAAACCGGATCTTACTTTCGAGTCAGGTTTCTCGTTGATGTTCCACGTTAGGCAGCAAATAGGGTCTCTTCAACTATGCAGAACCTCCTTGAGGGCTTGTGGAAAGTTGCATACGTCTTAGTCTAAGCAGGCAATCAGCTCTCATCCGCTTTGCGCCAGGGATCCTCGAGTTGCTTGCGAATTGGATTCTCTATGCTTGGCAGTTTTCTGGGGAACCCTGAGTTGTTTAAAGGAAGTAGGACTTGTTTTGATAAAGGGGGGAGTCAGGCAGGGGAAGGGCCATTCGTGTTGGGGTACATGGAGCTCCATTCGTGCTGGGACTTGTGACCTCTGTTCATTCTTTTGACAATGATCTTGCGGATTGTCTCGAGATCCCAAGCATGTCGGCTCCTTACTTCATGGTACGGGTTGCTTGAGGACAGGGAACTCCTATTCGCTTTGGGGAAGTCTCTTTTTTTGGATGCGGGGCTCGGTATATTCAGTTAGGCGGGAGTCCTAATCTGTTTCACGCTAGGACTCTGGGGAAGGCACTCGGAATATCTTGATTGTTCAGGATCTTCGAGTGGGGAACCCAGGCCCTTGGCCCAGATTGGATCCTGTAATTTCAGACGTCGGATCGTGAGCTATAGAACACTTGGCGTAGGGAAGGCTTAGAGCTAAGATCGGGACTAGGCTTCTTAGTCCACAGGGATACTCTTCACCTTGTGAGTGAAAGGAGAGTTCAAATCAACAAGGAACCGGCTTCAGGGTCAGGGATTGTCTCGTATCTGGACAGGATTCCAGTCTCCACGCAGATTTTCTTTGAAGACCTTCCTTGGGGATTGAAAGAGGATACGTCAGTCTCCGGCAAGGCTTCTTTAGGCAATTTGGGCCGACTTCCGGTTCCTCGAACTTGT
This sequence comes from Odocoileus hemionus, assembly GCA_020976825.1. Classification (NCBI taxonomy): domain Eukaryota; kingdom Metazoa; phylum Chordata; class Mammalia; order Artiodactyla; family Cervidae; genus Odocoileus; species Odocoileus hemionus. The sequence goes on from JAJLRB010001098.1 coordinate 66,570, forward strand.
CAGCTTGGAGTGTTTTGGGAATTCGAAGTGTCAAGAAACGGTCTTTCGGATTTGCATGCTTTGGAGTCAGCTCGAATGGGCCCATTGTTTTTGGTTGGAGTTTCCCGGATGGGTTGCTAGGATCAATCATGTGCAGTTTCTTGCGGTGGCTCGAGTCAAGCAGGAAACGGCCCATATGTTTGGGTAAGGGCTTTCTCATGCTGGGGAACCCGGGTCCCACTCTGTTTAGGTGTCTGGTTTTTCTCGTGCAGGGATATGGGGTTATTCTAGTTTAGGCGGATGCCTGAACACGGGTTGCCGCGAGTGCAGGATCTGGTATGGGAAGGAATCTTTTTTAGCGGGCGGCCAGGTTCTCGAGCCGGGACCCTCACCACGGTTTCGGATCTGCTTTAGAGACAGGCTTAATTGATCAGGAACTTTGCGGGCTGAGGGTGTGAGTGAGGATTTGAACGTGCCTTTGGGCCGGGTTTTGTATTCAAGGATCAGGCATCTCACCTTGTGAAGAGTGATTTTGCCCTGAGGAAACATGTATTCGTCTAGGCGTTCTCGGGACCTGACTCTTAGGAAACATTCTCCTATAAAGAGATCCCCTGGAGTTGGAAGGTTGGCTTTGAGTTAATGGACATCAGCTATCTCCATGCAATTTGCCTTACTCTCGAGTTGCGTTGCTGGTTTCCTCTAGCTAGGCTTGTTCCGGACTTGGGATTGCTTCTAAGAAGTGCATGGTTGGACGTTTTTGGGTTTGGGAGTCATGGTTTTGAGTGCCTGGTTGATTTGTTCAGAGCTTTAGGCTGGGCCTTTACCCTTTTTTTAATGTCTGGGATGAGTCATCAGGAATGGGCTTCCTTAGACTGTTCATGGGATTGCTGAACCGCGGGCATCGGGCCATTTTGTAGGGATCATGTTTTGTGCGGGGAATGGGTATTCTCTGTTCGGGGGAATGTCTTAAAGATCGTTGTTTTCCAGGGCAGGCTTTGTCAGTAGGCCCGGGGATCCTTCCTTTGGGGGGAAAGGGATTTTCGAGTAGAGGGGCCCGGCCCTTTCACGGGCCCGGTAATTTGGTTCCTGTCAATGTTCAAGAGTCAGGCATGTCACTTTGGAAGCGTGAATGTCGTCGGATAAAGCATGGAGCATTCCTCAAGTGCATGGGTTCTGGGATCCACAGGGATTCAGCATCTTCCTTGTGAAGGATGCCTAAAATGGAACTCGGTTCTGTCAGTCCATTAAAATCTTGCTGCATTCAGCCTCTACAGCTGAAGGCCTCTCTTGGTTGTGGAAATGATCTTGATGCGCTCAGGCTCCTACAGGATTTGGTCGGGCTTCGTTGTCTGAGAACTGATCTATTGGACAGTTCGATTGGTGGAATGAGTCTACCTGGGATTTTCTGTTAGGGTAGGTTCTGATTGGGCGGATGGCCTCAATTGTGTTGTCTGGTTCGCTCCTGGTTACAAAATACTTTTGATGTGTGGGGGATCTCACACACAAGCAGCGCCTACTTTATGGGGTCATGGATTCGTTCGTGCAAGGAATGGGCCTTACTGCTTTGAGGGGGAGTCAGGTTTCGATTGCGGGATGGTACTCTGTTGGCGGGAGGCCTAAACCGTGTTTTCCGCGACACAGGAGCGTGGGTTCAGGGACACCTCAGGAATCTCACGGCTTGGCAAAGGAAACTTGTTGAGGCAGCAGGAAACCTCACATGCCGTCGTTCCCTTAGGCATCGGTTCCCCCTCGATTTGGATCCTGTCAATGTAAAGTAGGCAGCCGTAGCTTTAAGCAGGAACTGTTCTCAGATAGTCATGTAGATTCTATTGGGGACCTGGATTTCTTCTTGGAGTTGGGACCGAGCTTTTGGAGTAAGCGGACTGTTTATTAACTGGAACCGGCTCCTTCGAGGGCTTCTGAATTTCATTAGCAGAGCTCTTGTCCTCCCTCAATCTCTCAGGAACTCTCTTGGGGTTGGAAGTGCTCTCTTGACTTAGCCAGGATCCTTCATGGCAATTTGGTGTCCGGCATCAGATCGTGCTGAATTGGATTCTCTGGTGGAGTTGTTTCGTGGAATTGGAGTGCAACTGATAAGCATGTCGTGTTTGGGGATGGCGACCTGGATGTCACGGCGTGACCTTCTGTTGTTGGGTGGATCCTTCGATCAGGGACATCCTCTAGGTGGACAGGTCCTGCGGATTCCGAGATCATGGAGTCAAGTCATAAGTTCATGGATCACGGGATTTGCTCGAGATGCGGTGGTCAGCTCGCTAGGGGAAAGTCATTTTAAGGTTCCGTGAAAGGGTGGATCTGGTTTAGGGATACGTTCAAATCTTCTTGTGAGATGAAGGGACTGATTCAAGAGGGACAAAGGATCTTTCAGCTTGGCGGGCCACTGCATTCCAGGTGAGGCAAACCTTCCTTCCGTAGCCAGGATATTGGATTCCTCAAGGGGAGTCAGGCATCGCTTTGATAAGCGATCGCTCTCCAGGTAAAAGGGTGGCATTCCTAGGTTCGTGACTAGGGCTTTCTTGGGTTACAGGGATAGCTCCGTACTTTGGGAATGTGCTGTATTCAAGCCACTGAGGAAGGCTCTTTTGTCAAGGTCTGTTATGTCCACCTTGGGAATTGGCTCTATCCTTCCTGCTGGAAGCTCTCGGATCCTTTGGAAGGTTGGCTGGTTGGTAAGCACATCAGCTATCAGGTCAATTTTGGTCCATGGGCATTCCTGTTTGCTCGGAATGGGTACTTCTGCGTTTTTCGGGGAACTCTGGGTTTTTAAGGGAAGCAGGTATGTTTTTGAAGGGGATGGCCTCAACAAGGGGGAGGCATTCGGTTTGATAGGTAATGGATCTCTGCTTGCGAGCCAGGGACCTTCGTCAGTTATAGCCATGTCTCTACAAGCATTGGGCACTGTATGGCAAGAGGAGTCTGCATCGTGCAGGGAATCTGCCTTTCGTGTCGGGAAGGATTGTTTCTGATCGGCGGGACCTGGGTATTTCTCGAGGTTCGGGTGGCCTTCAATCTTCTTGCACAGAGACCTGTGTTCATGCAGCAGGAATCTCTTCGGTTGGCAGGGCCAGGATTCCTTTGAGGTAGGAAAGAGTTCCCCGGAGCAGGATACTCTTTGGGTTTCAAAAGTTGCAGGCATCGTATCTACAGACTCCGCGAAGTTGTCAGCATGGAGGAATTCCGTTGAAGGATCGGAGACGGTTCTCTAGGTGCACGGGGTACTCTTCCTGGAATAAGAAGCTGTTTCTCACTGCAAGGAACTCGGGCCTCAGAGGGCCTCTCTCGTGTATTTCCGTTGAGGAGCATCATTTTCTGACCCATGTCATTCGACTTTGAGGTTTGTGGAATGAACCGGATCAAGCCCGTCGTCATTCCAGGATATGGGTCCAGTTCCGAGTTCTCTTGATGGATCCTCTAGTTGGAACTGTTCTGCGGGGATCTGGTTCCAAAGAGCATTTTCTGGATTTCGGGGCGAGTTTCAAGACGGAATCGGCCATCGTGTTTTGGGGCAAGACTTCGAGGTTGACAGGACCTTCTTTTGCAGGGTTTGGGTTCTCAAATAGTCAAGAGTAGGCTCATAATTTGGATCGGGACTTGTCGCTGGGTGAGGAATGGGGTTCTGCTTTGAGTGATCTAGGAACTCTCGTGTTAGGGGATAGGGTATATTCCTTTGGCGGGGATGGCCCTTCAAGCGGTTTTGGGTCCCGATGTTAGGATCATGGGTAATGGGATATGGATCTTCCTCTGAGCCACAGGCTTTCTTTCTGAGGCAGACACGGGCCTCTTGCAGGTATTGGGTTCCTGCATGTTCAAGGGATCGGCATGTTGATTTGAGTGAACTTGGTTTTGTTAAGGCAGGTGAGTATTCCTAAGTGGTGGCTGGCTTCACAGGCTCACAGGATCAGACTCCTTTGAGAGAAGGGACCTTTATCCTCGAGGATACGGCCTTATTGGTTGGGGAATCCTAGGCGTCCTTGTCCCCTACAATATGTAAACTCCCTGTAGGTGTAGGTACTGAGTCTAAGGACATCAGCTCTAATCCAGCATTTCGTCCGCATTTTGGAGCTCGGAACTTGGTTTCCTCTAGGCTTGGCAAGGTTTTCGGGAACCTGGAGTTGTAAAGGGAAGTCAAGCCCTAGTCGGGTTTGTGGGAGGCTCTCGAGTAGCGGGAATTGGGCCTATCTCGTTTATTCGTCGGACTCTTCCTCTCGTGCCCGTGCACTTCTAGTTGTGACAGTTCAGTTGCTCCCATTAGGGAGGAGCTTCCTCAGTTCATGGAATCGGTTCCTATGGAGGGTCGGGTCTTCTGGGAGAATCAATTTTGTGCGGGCGGGACTGGTTTGATTCAGGTAGGGGTCACCGGTTAATGGTATTTGGCCACCGAGGGTTGGTTTTGAGGGATCGGATCCTTGGAGGTTGGCGCAAGAGCTTCGAGGTGAGGACCAACCTTCGGGCCGGGATGTGATTCTGAATGGCATCTAAGGAGTCGGATTGAATTTCTTGAACGAGGGTAAATCTACGGGGTGCCCAATCCGGTTTCTAGGATCGATGTCATTGATGAATTCTAAGGTGGGCCTGGAGCTTAAGGACTTATCAGTCGGCAACTGATATTCGATTTCGCATGAAGGGATGCCTACAATTGCTGGAACCGTCTTCTAGGTAAAGGATGGGATTCTCAAAGAGGACAGTCTCTGCAGGGGTCGCATCCGTCCTGGATGATGTGATTAACCCTGCGGAGAACGTCCTTTGAAGTTCTGGTTTCCAGTGGCAATCAGGCCCTTACCTGTCAGGAATTCGGGTTGTTGCTGTTTGCTAGAGGCATCTCATTGCTGATTGGCTCGGGATCCTCGATTGCGTGACTTGGTTTTCGTGTTGAGATCTCGGACTGAGGTGGCTCACTGTCATGTTAGGGATGTGTCAGTCAAGGGAAATGGGCCATTTCTTGTTGGGGTTCTGGTTTTCCGTGTGCCGGCCTACTTGTGTTATTCTCGTCATAAGATGGGGGCCCTATGACATGTTTTTTCAGTGCGGGATCTGCTATTTCGAGGGACTCAGTCTCTCGAGGCTGGTTCGAGGGAGGACACTTTGTGAGCGGACCCGTCTTCAGGGACAGGAACTTTGTTTCCGCCAGGCCGAGTAGGACGGTTCTTGAACCAGGAATGTTCCGTCAGTTCAAAGCAGAGGTTTCCTTGAAGGAGTGGGACCTAGGCTTTCCTAGGGTCAAGGGATAGATTTCCTTGAAGAAAGAGGACCTGTTTCCAGGAAACCGGCTTTCAGCATCTTCCTGTAATTCATAGGAGCAATCATCCCCCACCCTCTTCTAAGCTTCTTGTGGGTTTGAGTGACTTTGCTCAGCCCATCACTCTCACAGCATTTGTGCCGGGCTTCCGGTTGCCTGCTGACCTTATCCTAGCTGACGTTTTCTCGGGAATTCTGGAGTTCCAAAAGTCAGCACTGGTTTTGCTGGGATGGGTGGTTTGGAGACGATCCGAATGGCCCATCTGGTTGTTTGGGGGTATGCGCTCCCTCACGATTGTTGCTGGTGGTGACACTCAGATTTTCCTCTCTTAATTTGTGACAGTGTATCTTTTGCGAGTTTTTGGTTCGCGAGGATTCTCATTTAGGGAGCCCTTAAATGTTTCAGGATAGGATCCTGTGAGTACGGGGAATGGTATCTGCTTGGGGGAGCAATGGTTTCTCAGTGGGTGGGAATCCTTTACAGACGGGGATACTTCAAAATGTTTGGGTCAGGATCGTCATTGAATAGGGAACTGGTCTCTCAGGTGAGGTAGGATTCTCGAAAGGAGGCGGTGACTAGGGCTTTCAGACCCAGGATCGATCCTTCATTGAAAAGAGTCGTTTCAGATGAAAGGAACCGGGCTCTTTGAGTAAAGCTTGGGATTCCTAAAGGAGGGCAACTAGGTTCCTATACACGCTGAAAGCATCCTTATTTGTAGATGGCTCGTATTAGCTGCAAGGAAACGCTCTCATCAGTTTCGTCATGATTCCCGTTGGGCAACTGGTTCCTCCTTCACGTTGTTTTGGAACCTCTGGAGTGCCTAGGAAGTCAAGCCTGGTCTTTGCGGGAACAGGTTCTCAGCAACGGCAGGAATCCCACTCTGCTGTTGATTGGTGCTGGAACTTTCTGGATGTCTAGTGTCACAATGTCAGTGTTCTTGAGGATGACTCGAGTAAGAGTCAGGAATCTGGGAATCCGATTGTTTGGTCAGGATGCTCATCTCGCTGTGAGTGGGCCTCATTTTGCTGATTCGCGGATTGTTATCTCATAGAGGGGCCTTAATGTTTGGCACTGGATTGTTGCGAGTAGAGGGACTTCGATTCTGAGGTGGAGGCCAGGGTTCTGAGGTGAGGAGTGCAGTATCTTTCCGTAGCCGGGGATGGGTTCCTCATTTAAAAGGAGTCAGGCTCGTCATTGGAGCATGAACTTGGTGCGCTCGAGGAAAAAGGCATTGATGATCAGCTTGGCACGTTTCCGGGAACTGGATTGTAAAGAAGTCAAGACGTGGTCGTGTTTTCTTGAAGGGTGGCTCTGGGCAGGAGGGAATGCTTACTGAGTTGATTGTGTAAGGAGCAATGGTGCTGTGTGACCCAGGGGTCCTCCTACTTGTAGGTTCTCGGATTTTCAACCATCAAGCACGGGGCTCCTTCTGTTTCAGGGTTCTGGATTTCTTAACGTGCAAGAATCGCCTTATTGCTTTGAGGAACAATAGGAATCTCTTCTAGGCTTGGCGAGGCCAAAGGGACGCTTCTCGAGGTGAGGCTGGAGACCCAGGGTCCCTTTACAGTAGCCACAGGGATATTCGGATTCCTGCCAATGTTCAAGAGGAGTCAGGCATCGTCAGATTTGAATCAGTGAACTCTGCGTGCTGCTCGAGGTGTCAAAGGCATGTGAGGTATTCCCTCGAAAGGAGTCGGTGACCTAGGGCTTTCTCTAGGGACTCCACAGGGGACTCAGATATGCCTTCACCTTGTGAGATGAAAGAGGAGCCTGTATTCATGCCACTGAAAGGAAACCCGGCCTCCTTTCGAGTCAGGGCTTCTCGGTGTATATTCCACTTGAGGCAGCAAACTCAGTGTCCCTCCCTCACAACTACTGCTGAGAGAAGCCTCCCCTTGAGGGGTTTGTAGAAAGTTGGCATACGTCTTGAGTCTAAGCCAGGCAATCAGCTCTCAACTCCAGGCAATTTGCGATCCACGGAGCATTCCTCGAGTTGCGCTGCTGAACTTGGTATTCCTCTAGGCTTGGCACGTTGTTCTCGGGGAACCTCTGGAGTTGCCTAAACTAAGTCAAGCCACTGGTCATGTTTGCTGGGGATCGTGGGTTGGCTCTGGAGTCAACGCATGGGAATCGAGCCTCATCTCGTGTTGATTTGGGGTGCATGGAACTCCTTCTCTATGCTGGTGTGACCTCAGTGTCCCACTCTAGTTGTGACAGTGTTCTTGAGGATTGACTCGAGATCCATCAAGGAAGTCGAGGCTCCTTACATGTTCCATGGGAATCACGGGATTGCTCTGCATGCAGTGCAGGGGAATCGGGTCTCATCTCGCTGTGAGAGGGAAGTCTCATGGTTTTTTTCTCTAGTTGCGGCGGGGACCTGTGGTATATTCTCGAGTTACGGAGGGGATGGACCTTCAAAACTCGTGTTTGTCCAGCGACGTCAGGACTGTTGTCGAGTTAAGAGGGACACTTCAGGAATCTCTTCGAGGCTTGGCAGGGCCAAAGGGACGCTTCTCGAGGTGAGGAGGTAGACCCAGTATCCCTTTCCAGTAGCCCCAGGGGTATTGGGATTCCTGTCAATGTTCAAAAGGAGTCAGGCATCGTCACCTTTTGAAGCAGTGAACTCTGTGTGCCGCTCGAGGTGAAAAAGGCATGTGATGCATTCCGTCGAAAGGAGTCGGCGACCTAGGGCTATCTTTAGGGACTCCACAGGGGACTCAGACATCCCTTCACCTTGTGAGATGAAAGAGGAGCCTGTATTCAAGCCACTGCAAGGAAACCCGGCCTCCTTTCTAGTCAAGGCTTCTCGGTTTATATTCCCCTTGAGGCAGCAAACTCAGGGTCCCTCCCTCACACCTACTGCTGAGAGAAGCCTCCCCTTGAGGACCTTGTGGAAAGCTGACATACGAGTTTAGTCTAAGCCAGGCAATCAGCTCTCAACTCCAGGCAATTTGCGGTCCACGGAGCATTCCTCGTGTTGCTTTGCTGAAATTTGGGATTGCACTAGTCTTGGCACGTTTTTCTCGGGGAACCTCTGGAGTTGCTTAAAGGAAGTCAAGACACTGGTCGTGTTTTCTGTGTAACGGGGGATGGCTCTGGAGTCAGGGCAGGGGAATCGGGCCTTACCTCGAGTTGATTTGGTGTACATGGAGCTAATTCGCGATGCTGGTGTGACCTCAGGGTCCCTCTCTACTTGTTACAGTGTTCTTTCGGATTGTCTCGAGATCCATCAAGCATGTCGGGGCTCCTTACTTGTTTCATGGGGTTCATGGGATTGCTCTGCATGCAGTGCAAGGGAATCGGGCCTTATTTCGCTTTGAGGGGGAAGTCTCATGGTTTTTCTTGAGTTGCGGCGGGGATCTGGAGTATATTCTCGAGTTATGGCGGGGATGGCCCTTCAACACTCGTTTTTGTCCAGCGACATCAGGACTCCTGTCGAGTTACGAGGGACACCTCAGGAATCTCTTCGAGGCTTGGCAGGGCCAAAGATACACTTTTTGAGGTGAGGCGGGAAACCCAGGGTCCCTTTCCAGGAGCCACAGGGATATTGTAATTCCTGTCAATGTTCAAGAGTAGTCAGGCATCGTTAGCTTTTGAAGCAGTGAACTCTGTGTGCCGCTCGAGGTGTCAAAGTCATGTAAGGTATTCCGTTGAAAGGAGTCGGGGACCTAGGGCTTTCTCTAGGGACTCCACAGGGGATTCAGACATCCCTTCACCTTGTGAGATGAAAGAGGAGACTGTATTCAAACCACTGCAAGGAAACCCGGCCTCCTTTCGAGTCAGGGCTTCTCGCTGTATATTCCATTTGAGGCAGCAAGCTCATTGTCCCTCCCTCACACCTACTGCTCATAGAAGCCTTCTCTTGAGGGGCTTGTGGAAAGTTGGCATACGTCTTGACTCTAAGCCAGGCAATCAGCTCTCATCTCCAGGCAATTTGGGGTCCACGGAGCATTCCACGAGTTGCTCTGCTGAACTTGGTATTCCTCTAGACTTGGAACGTTGTTCTCGGGGAACTTCTGGAGTTGCCTAAATGAAATCAAGCCACTGGTCGTGTTTGCTGGGGATTGGCGGATGGCTTTGGAGTCAAGGCTTCGGAATCGGGCCTCATCTCGTGTTGATTTGGGGTACATGGAGCTCCTTCACGATGCTGGTGTGACCTCAGGATCCCTCTCTAGTTGTGACAGTGTTCTTGCAGATTGTCTCGAGATTCATCAAGCAAGTCGAGGCTCCATACATGTTTCATGGGGATCACGGGATTGCTCTGCTTGCAGTGCAGGGGAATCGGGGCTCATCTCGCTTTGAGGGGGAAGTCTGATGGGTTTTTCTCAAGTTGCAGCGGGGATATGGGGTATATTCTCGATTTACGGCGGGGATGACCCTTCAAAAATCGTGTTTGTCCAGCGACGTCTGGACTCCTGTCGAGTTACGAGGGACACAAAAGGAATCTCTTCTAGGCTTGGCGGGGCCACAGGGACGCTTCTCAAGGTGAGGCTGTAGAACCAGGTTCCCTTTCCGGTAGCCACAGGAATATTCGGATTCCTGCCAATGTTCAAGAGGAGTCAGGCATCGTCAGATTTGAAGCAGTGAACTCTGCGTGCTGCTCGAGGTATAAAAGGCATGTGAGGCATTCCCTCGAAAGGAGTCGGTGACCTAGGGCTTTCTCTAGGGACTCCACAGGGGATTCAGGCATCCGTTCACCTTGTGAGATGAAAGAGGTGCCTGTATTCAAGCCACTGCAAGGAAACACGGCCTCCTTTCGATTCAGGGTTTCTCGTTGTATGTTCCACGTTAGGCAGCAACTTCAGGGTCCCTCCTTCACACCTACTGCTCAGAGAAGCCTCCTCTGGAGGGGCTTGTGGAAAGTTGGCATACGTCTTGAGTCTAAGCCAGGCAATCAGCTCTCATCTCCATGCAATTTGCGGTCCACGGAGCATTCCTCGAGTTGCTCTGCTGAACTTGGTATTCCTCTATGCTTGGCAAGTTGTTCTCGGGGAACCTCTGGAGTTGTTTAAAGGAAGTCAAGCCACTGATCGTGTTTGATGGGAATAGTGGGATGGCTCTCGAGTCAAGGCAGGGGAATTGGGCCTAATCTCGATTTGATTTGGGGTACATGGAGCTCCTTCTCGATGCTGCTGTGACCTCAGTGTCCCTCTCTACTTTTGACAATGATCTTGCGGATTGTCTCGAGATCCATCAAGCATGTCGGGGCTCCTTACATGTTCATGGGCATCACGGGATTGCTCTGCATGCAGTGCAGGGGAATCGTGCCTCATTTCGCTTTGCGGGGAAGTCTCATGTTTTTTCTGGAGTTGCGGCGGGGACCTGGGGTATATTCTCGAGTTACGGCGGGGATGGCCGTTCAACACTCGTGTTTGTCCAGCGACGTCAGGACTCCTGTCGAGTTACGAGGGACACCTCAGGAATCTCTTTGAGGATTGGCAGGGCCACAGGGATACTTCTCGAGGTGAGGAGGGAGACCCAGGGTCCCATTCCGGGAGCCACAGGGATATTGGGATTCCTGTCAATATTCAAGAGCAGTCAGGCATCGTCAGCTTTTGAAGCAGTGAACTCTGCGTGCCGCTAGAGGTGTCAAAGGCATGTGAGGAATTCCGTTGAAAGGAGTCGAGGACCTAGGGCTTTCTCTAGGGACTCCACAGGGGATTCAGACATCCCTTCACCTTGTGAGATGAAAGAGGAGACTGTATTCAAACCACTGCAAGGAAACCCGGCCTCCTTTCCAGTCAGGGCTTCTCGCTGTATATTCCATTTGAGGCAGCAAACTCATTTTCCCTCCCTCACACCTACTGCTGATAGAAGCCTTCTCTTGAGGGGCTTGTGGAAAGTTGGCATACGTCTTGAGTCTAAGCCAGGCAATCAGCTATCATCTCCAGGCAATTTGGGGTCCACGGAGCATTCCACGAGTTGCTCTGCTGAACTTCGTATTCCTCTAGACTTGGAACGTTGTTCTCGGGGAACTTCTGGAGTTGCCTAAATGAAGTCAAGCCACTGGTCGTGTTTGCTGGGGATTGGCGGATGGCTTTGGAGTCAAGGCATCGGAATCGGGCCTCATCTCGTGTTGATTTGGGGTAAATGGAGCTCCCTCACGATGCTGGTGTGACCTCAGGATCCCTCTCTATTTGTGACAGTGTTCTTGCGGATTGTCTCGAGATACATCAAGCAAGTCGAGGCTCCATACATGTTTCATGGGATCACGGGATTGCTCTGCTTGCAGTGCAGGGGAATCGGGGCTCATCTCGCTTTGAGGGGGAAGTCTGATGGTTTTTCTCGAGTTGCGGCGGGGATATGGGGTATATTCTCGATTTACGGCGGGGATGGCCCTTCAACAATCGTGTTTGTCCAGCGACGTCAGGACTCCTGTCGAGTAACGAGGGACACAATAGGAATCTCTTCTAGGCTTGGCGAGGCCAAAGGGACGCTTCTCGAGGTGAGGCTGGAGACCCAGGGTCCCTTTACAGTAGCCACAGGGATATTCGGATTCCTGCCAATGTTCAAGAGGAGTCAGGCATCGTCAGATTTGAATCAGTGAACTCTGCGTGCTGCTCGAGGTGTCAAAGGCATGTGAGGTATTCCCTCGAAAGGAGTCGGTGACCTAGGGCTTTCTCTAGGGACTCCACAGGGGACTCAGATATGCCTTCACCTTGTGAGATGAAAGAGGAGCCTGTATTCATGCCACTGAAAGGAAACCCGGCCTCCTTTCGAGTCAGGGCTTCTCGGTGTATATTCCACTTGAGGCAGCAAACTCAGTGTCCCTCCCTCACAACTACTGCTGAGAGAAGCCTCCCCTTGAGGGGTTTGTAGAAAGTTGGCATACGTCTTGAGTCTAAGCCAGGCAATCAGCTCTCAACTCCAGGCAATTTGCGATCCACGGAGCATTCCTCGAGTTGCGCTGCTGAACTTGGTATTCCTCTAGGCTTGGCACGTTGTTCTCGGGGAACCTCTGGAGTTGCCTAAACTAAGTCAAGCCACTGGTCATGTTTGCTGGGGATCGTGGGTTGGCTCTGGAGTCAACGCATGGGAATCGAGCCTCATCTCGTGTTGATTTGGGGTGCATGGAACTCCTTCTCTATGCTGGTGTGACCTCAGTGTCCCACTCTAGTTGTGACAGTGTTCTTGAGGATTGACTCGAGATCCATCAAGGAAGTCGAGGCTCCTTACATGTTCCATGGGAATCACGGGATTGCTCTGCATGCAGTGCAGGGGAATCGGGTCTCATCTCGCTGTGAGAGGGAAGTCTCATGGTTTTTCTCTAGTTGCGGCGGGGACCTGTGGTATATTCTCGAGTTACGGAGGGGATGGACCTTCAAAACTCGTGTTTGTCCAGCGACGTCAGGACTGTTGTCGAGTTAAGAGGGACACTTCAGGAATCTCTTCGAGGCTTGGCAGGGCCAAAGGGACGCTTCTCGAGGTGAGGAGGTAGACCCAGTATCCCTTTCCAGTAGCCCAGGGGTATTGGGATTCCTGTCAATGTTCAAAAGGAGTCAGGCATCGTCACCTTTTGAAGCAGTGAACTCTGTGTGCCGCTCAGGTGAAAAAGGCATGTGATGCATTCCGTCGAAAGGAGTCGGCGACCTAGGGCTATCTTTAGGGACTCCACAGGGGACTCAGACATCCCTTCACCTTGTGAGATGAAAGAGGAGCCTGTATTCAAGCCACTGCAAGGAAACCCGGCCTCCTTTCTAGTCAAGGCTTCTCGGTTTATATTCCCCTTGAGGCAGCAAACTCAGGGTCCCTCCCTCACACCTACTGCTGAGAGAAGCCTCCCCTTGAGGACCTTGTGGAAAGCTGACATACGAGTTTAGTCTAAGCCAGGCAATCAGCTCTCAACTCCAGGCAATTTGCGGTCCACGGAGCATTCCTCGTGTTGCTTTGCTGAAATTGGGATTGCACTAGTCTTGGCACGTTTTTCTCGGGGAACCTCTGGAGTTGCTTAAAGGAAGTCAAGACACTGGTCGTGTTTTCTGTGTAACGGGGGATGGCTCTGGAGTCAGGGCAGGGGAATCGGGCCTTACCTCGAGTTGATTTGGTGTACATGGAGCTAATTCGCGATGCTGGTGTGACCACAGGGTCCCTCTCTACTTGTTACAGTGTTCTTTCGGATTGTCTCGAGATCCATCAAGCATGTCGGGGCTCCTTACTTGTTTCATGGGGTTCATGGGATTGCTCTGCATGCAGTGCAAGGGAATCGGGCCTTATTTCGCTTTGAGGGGGAAGTCTCATGGTTTTTCTTGAGTTGCGGCGGGGATCTGGAGTATATTCTCGAGTTATGGCGGGGATGGCCCTTCAACACTCGTTTTTGTCCAGCGACATCAGGACTCCTGTCGAGTTACGAGGGACACCTCAGGAATCTCTTCGAGGCTTGGCAGGGCCAAAGATACACTTTTTGAGGTGAGGCGGGAAACCCAGGGTCCCTTTCCAGGAGCCACAGGGATATTGTAATTCCTGTCAATGTTCAAGAGTAGTCAGGCATCGTTAGCTTTTGAAGCAGTGAACTCTGTGTGCCGCTCGAGGTGTCAAAGTCATGTAAGGTATTCCGTTGAAAGGAGTCGGGGACCTAGGGCTTTCTCTAGGGACTCCACAGGGGATTCAGACATCCCTTCACCTTGTGAGATGAAAGAGGAGACTGTATTCAAACCACTGCAAGGAAACCCGGCCTCCTTTCGAGTCAGGGCTTCTCGCTGTATATTCCATTTGAGGCAGCAAGCTCATTGTCCCTCCCTCACACCTACTGCTCATAGAAGCCTTCTCTTGAGGGGCTTGTGGAAAGTTGGCATACGTCTTGACTCTAAGCCAGGCAATCAGCTCTCATCTCCAGGCAATTTGGGGTCCACGGAGCATTCCACGAGTTGCTCTGCTGAACTTGGTATTCCTCTAGACTTGGAACGTTGTTCTCGGGGAACTTCTGGAGTTGCCTAAATGAAATCAAGCCACTGGTCGTGTTTGCTGGGGATTGGCGGATGGCTTTGGAGTCAAGGCTTCGGAATCGGGCCTCATCTCGTGTTGATTTGGGGTACATGGAGCTCCTTCACGATGCTGGTGTGACCTCAGGATCCCTCTCTAGTTGTGACAGTGTTCTTGCAGATTGTCTCGAGATTCATCAAGCAAGTCGAGGCTCCATACATGTTTCATGGGGATCACGGGATTGCTCTGCTTGCAGTGCAGGGGAATCGGGGCTCATCTCGCTTTGAGGGGGAAGTCTGATGGTTTTTTCTCAAGTTGCAGCGGGGATATGGGGTATATTCTCGATTTACGGCGGGGATGACCCTTCAAAAATCGTGTTTGTCCAGCGACGTCTGGACTCCTGTCGAGTTACGAGGGACACAAAAGGAATCTCTTCTAGGCTTGGCGGGGCCACAGGGACGCTTCTCAAGGTGAGGCTGTAGAACCAGGTTCCCTTTCCGGTAGCCACAGGAATATTCGGATTCCTGCCAATGTCAAGAGAGGAGTCAGGCATCGTCAGATTTGAAGCAGTGAACTCTGCGTGCTGCTCGAGGTATAAAAGGCATGTGAGGCATTCCCTCGAAAGGAGTCGGTGACCTAGGGCTTTCTCTAGGGACTCCACAGGGGATTCAGGCATCCGTTCACCTTGTGAGATGAAAGAGGTGCCTGTATTCAAGCCACTGCAAGGAAACACGGCCTCCTTTCGATTCAGGGTTTCTCGTTGTATGTTCCACGTTAGGCAGCAACTTCAGGGTCCCTCCTTCACACCTACTGCTCAGAGAAGCCTCCTCTTGAGGGGCTTGTGGAAAGTTGGCATACGTCTTGAGTCTAAGCCAGGCAATCAGCTCTCATCTCCATGCAATTTGCGGTCCACGGAGCATTCCTCGAGTTGCTCTGCTGAACTTGGTATTCCTCTATGCTTGGCAAGTTGTTCTCGGGGAACCTCTGGAGTTGTTTAAAGGAAGTCAAGCCACTGATCGTGTTTGATGGGAATAGTGGTGGGATGGCTCTCGAGTCAAGGCAGGGGAATTGGGCCTAATCTCGATTTGATTTGGGGTACATGGAGCTCCTTCTCGATGCTGCTGTGACCTCAGTGTCCCTCTCTACTTTTGACAATGATCTTGCGGATTGTCTCGAGATCCATCAAGCATGTCGGGGCTCCTTACATGTTCATGGGCATCACGGGATTGCTCTGCATGCAGTGCAGGGGAATCGTGCCTCATTTCGCTTTGCGGGGAAGTCTCATGTTTTTTTCTGGAGTTGCGGGCGGGGACCTGGGGTATATTCTCGAGTTACGGCGGGGATGGCCGTTCAACACTCGTGTTTGTCCAGCGACGTCAGGACTCCTGTCGAGTTACGAGGGACACCTCAGGAATCTCTTTGAGGATTGGCAGGGCCACAGGGATACTTCTCGAGGTGAGGAGAGGAGGGAGACCCAGGGTCCCATTCCGGGAGCCACAGGGATATTGGGATTCCTGTCAATATTCAAGAGAGTCAGGCATCGTCAGCTTTTGAAGCAGTGAACTCTGCGTGCCGCTAGAGGTGTCAAAGGCATGTGAGGAATTCCGTTGAAAGGAGTCGAGGACCTAGGGCTTTCTCTAGGGACTCCACAGGGGATTCAGACATCCCTTCACCTTGTGAGATGAAAGAGGAGACTGTATTCAAACCACTGCAAGGAAACCCGGCCTCCTTTCCAGTCAGGGCTTCTCGCTGTATATTCCATTTGAGGCAGCAAACTCATTTCCCTCCCTCACACCTACTGCTGATAGAAGCCTTCTCTTGAGGGGCTTGTGGAAAGTTGGCATATACGTCTTGAGTCTAAGCCAGGCAATCAGCTCTCATCTCCAGGCAATTTGGGGTCCACGGAGCATTCCACGAGTTGCTCTGCTGAACTTGGTATTCCTCTAGACTTGGAACGTTGTTCTCGGGGAACTTCTGGAGTTGCCTAAATGAAGTCAAGCCACTGGTCGTGTTTGCTGGGGATTGGGGATGTTGGAGTCAAGGCAGGGGAATCGGGCCTCATCTCGTGTTGATTTGGGGTACATGGAGCTCCCTCACGATGCTGGTGTGACCTCAGGGTCCCTCTCTACTTGTTACAGTGTTCTTTCGGATTGTCTCGAGATCCATCAAGCATGTCGGGGCTCCTTACTTGTTTCATGGGGTTCATGGGATTGCTCTGCATGCAGTGCAAGGGAATCGGGCCTTATTTCGCTTTGAGGGGGAAGTCTCATGGTTTTTCTTGAGTTGCGGCGGGGATCTGGAGTATATTCTCGAGTTATGGCGGGGATGGCCCTTCAACACTCGTTTTTGTCCAGCGACATCAGGACTCCTGTCGAGTTACGAGGGACACCTCAGGAATCTCTTCGAGGCTTGGCAGGGCCAAAGATACACTTTTCGAGGTGAGGCGGAAAACCCAGGGTCCCTTTCCAGGAGCCACAGGGATATTGTAATTCCTGTCAATGTTCAAGAGTAGTCAGGCATCGTTAGCTTTTGAAGCAGTGAACTCTGTGTGCCGCTCGAGGTGTCAAAGTCATGTAAGGTATTCCGTTGAAAGGAGTCGGGGACCTAGGGCTTTCTCTAGGGACTCCACAGGGGATTCAGACATCCCTTCACCTTGTGAGATGAAAGAGGAGACTGTATTCAAACCACTGCAAGGAAACCCGGCCTCCTTTCGAGTCAGGGCTTCTCTGTGTATATTCCATTTGAGGCAGCAAGCTCATTGTCCCTCCCTCACACCTACTGCTCATAGAAGCCTTCCCTTGAGGGGCTTGTGGAAAGTTGGCATACGTCTTGACTCTAAGCCAGGCAATCAGCTCTCATCTCCAGGCAATTTGGGGTCCACGGAGCATTCCACGAGTTGCTCTGCTGAACTTGGTATTCCTCTAGACTTGGAACGTTGTTCTCGGGGAACTTCTGGAGTTGCCTAAATGAAATCAAGCCACTGGTCGTGTTTGCTGGGGATTGGCGGATGGCTTTGGAGTCACGGCTTCGGGAATCGGCCTCATCTCGTGTTGATTTGGGGTACATGGAGCTCCTTCACGATGCTGGTGTGACCTCAGGATCCCTCTCTAGTTGTGACAGTGTTCTTGCAGATTGTCTCGAGATTCATCAAGCAAGTCGAGGCTCCATACATGTTTCATGGGGATCACGGGATTGCTCTGCTTGCAGTGCAGGGGAATCGGGGCTCATCTCGCTTTGAGGGGGAAGTCTGATGGTTTTTCTCAAGTTGCAGCGGGGATATGGGGTATATTCTCGATTTACGGCGGGGATGACCCTTCAAAAATCGTGTTTGTCCAGCGACGTCTGGACTCCTGTCGAGTTACGAGGGACACAAAAGGAATCTCTTCTAGGCTTGGCGGGGCCACAGGGACGCTTCTCAAGGTGAGGCTGTAGAACCAGGTTCCCTTTCCGGTAGCCACAGGAATATTCGGATTCCTGCCAATGTTCAAGAGGAGTCAGGCATCGTCAGATTTGAAGCAGTGAACTCTGCGTGCTGCTCGAGGTATAAAAGGCATGTGAGGCATTCCCTCGAAAGGAGTCGGTGACCTAGGGCTTTCTCTAGGGACTCCACAGGGGATTCAGGCATCCGTTCACCTTGTGAGATGAAAGAGGTGCCTGTATTCAAGCCACTGCAAGGAAACACGGCCTCCTTTCGATTCAGGGTTTCTCGTTTTATGTTCCACGTTAGGCAGCAACTTCAGGGTCCCTCCTTCACACCTACTGCTGAGAGAAGCCTCCTCTGGAGGGGCTTGTGGAAAGTTGGCATACGTCTTGAGTCTAAGCCAGGCAATCAGCTCTCATCTCCATGCAATTTGCGGTCCACGGAGCATTCCTCGAGTTGCTCTGCTGAACTTGGTATTCCTCTATGCTTGGCAAGTTGTTCTCGGGGAACCTCTGGAGTTGTTTAAAGGAAGTCAAGCCACTGATCGTGTTTGATGGGAATATGGGATGGCTCTCGAGTCAAGGCAGGGGAATTGGGCCTAATCTCGATTTGATTTTGGTTTACATGGAGCTCCTTCTCGATGCTGCTGTGACCTCAGTGTCCCTCTCTACTTTTGACAATGATCTTGCGGATTGTCTCGAGATCCATCAAGCATGTCGGGGCTCCTTACATGTTCATGGGCATCACGGGATTGCTCTGCATGCAGTGCAGGGGAATCGTGCCTCATTTCGCTTTGCGGGGAAGTCTCATGTTTTTTCTGGGAGTTGCGGCGGGGACCTGGGGTATATTCTCGAGTTACGGCGGGGATGGCCGTTCAACACTCGTGTTTGTCCAGCGACGTCAGGACTCCTGTCGAGTTACGAGGGACACCTCAGGAATCTCTTTGAGGATTGGCAGGGCCACAGGGATACTTCTCGAGGTGAGGAGGGAGACCCAGGGTCCCATTCCGGGAGCCACAGGGATATTGGGATTCCTGTCAATATTCAAGAGCAGTCAGGCATCGTCAGCTTTTGAAGCAGTGAACTCTGCGTGCCGCTAGAGGTGTCAAAGGCATGTGAGGAATTCCGTTGAAAGGAGTCGAGGACCTAGGGCTTTCTCTAGGGACTCCACAGGGGATTCAGACATCCCTTCACCTTGTGAGATGAAAGAGGAGACTGTATTCAAACCACTGCAAGGAAACCCGGCCTCCTTTCCAGTCAGGGCTTCTCGCTGTATATTCCATTTGAGGCAGCAAACTCATTTTCCCTCCCTCACACCTACTGCTGATAGAAGCCTTCTCTTGAGGGGCTTGTGGAAAGTTGGCATACGTCTTGAGTCTAAGCCAGGCAATCAGCTCTCATCTCCAGGCAATTTGGGTCCACGGAGCATTCCTCGAGTTGCTCTGCTGAACTTGGTATTCCTCTAGCTTGGCACGTTGTTCTCGGGGAACCTCTGGAGTTGTTTAAAGGAAGTCAAGCCACTGGTCGTGTTTGATGGGAATTGGGGATGGCTCTGGAGTCAAGGCAGGGAATCGGGCCTCATCTCGATGTTGATTTGGGGTACATGGAGCTCCTCCTTCTGCGATGCTGGTGTGACCTCAGGTCCCTCTCTACTTTTGACAGTGTTCTTGCGGATTGTCTCGAGATCCATCAAGCATGTCGGGGCTCCTTACATGTTTCATGGGCATCACGGGATTGCTCTGCATGCAGTGCAGGGGAATCGGGCCTCATTTCGCTTTGAGGGGGAAGTCTCATGTTTTTTCTGGAGTTTGCGGCGGGGACCTGGGGTATATTCTCGAGTTACGGCGGGGATGGCCCTTCAACACTCGTTTTTGTCCAGCGACGTCAGGACTCCTGTCGAGTTACGAGGGGACACCTCAGGAATCTCTTCGAGGCTTGGCAGGGCCAAGGGATACTTCTCGAGGTGAGGAGGGGAGACCCAGGGTCCCTTTCCGGGAGCCACAGGGATATTGGGATTCCTGTCAATGTTCAAGAGCAGTCAGGCATCGTCAGCTTTTGAAGCAGTGAACTCTGCGTGCCGCTCGAGGTGTCAAAGGCATGTGAGGAATTCCGTTGAAAGGAGTCGGGACCTAGGGCTTTCTCTAGGGACTCCACAGGGGATTCAGACATCCCTTCACCTTGTGAGATGAAAGAGGAGACTGTATTCAAACCACTGCAAGGAAACCCGGCCTCCTTTCGAGTCAGGGCTTCTCGCTGTATATTCCATTTGAGGCAGCAAACCTCATTGTCCCTCCCTCACACCTACTGCTGATAGAAGCCTTCTCTTGAGGGGCTTGTGGAAAGTTGGCATACGTCTTGAGTCTAAGCCAGGCAATCAGCTCTCATCTCCAGGCAATTTGGGGTCCACGGAGCATTCCACGAGTTGCTCTGCTGAACTTGGTATTCCTCTAGACTTGGAACGTTGTTCTCGGGGAACTTCTGGAGTTGCCTAAATGAAATCAAGCCACTGGTCGTGTTTGCTGGGGATTGGCGGATGGCTTTGGAGTCAAGGCTTCGGAATCGGGCCTCATCTCGTGTTGATTTGGGGTAAATGGAGCTCCTTCACGATGCTGGTGTGACCTCAGGATCCCTCTCTAGTTGTGACAGTGTTCTTGCAGATTGTCTCGAGATTCATCAAGCAAGTCGAGGCTCCATACATGTTTCATGGGATCACGGGATTGCTCTGCTTGCAGTGCAGGGGAATCGGGGCTCATCTCGCTTTGAGGGGGAAGTCTGATGGTTTTTCTCGAGTTGCGGCGGGGATATGGGGTATATTCTCGATTTACGGCGGGGGATGGCCCTTCAAAAATCGTGTTTTGTCCAGCGACGTCTGGACTCCTGTCGAGTTACGAGGGACACAAAAGGAATCTCTTCTAGGCTTGGCGGGGCCACAGGGACGCTTCTCAAGGTGAGGCTGTAGAACCAGGTTCCCTTTCCGGTAGCCACAGGAATATTCGGATTCCTGCCAATGTTCAAGAGGAGTCAGGCATCGTCAGATTTGAAGCAGTGAACTCTGCGTGCTGCTCGAGGTATAAAAGGCATGTGAGGCATTCCCTCGAAAGGAGTCGGTGACCTAGGGCTTTCTCTAGGGACTCCACAGGGGATTCAGGCATCCGTTCACCTTGTGAGATGAAAGAGGTGCCTGTATTCAAGCCACTGCAAGGAAACACGGCCTCCTTTCGATTCAGGGTTTCTCGTTGTATGTTCCACGTTAGGCAGCAACTTCAGGGTCCCTCCTTCACACCTACTGCTGAGAGAAGCCTCCTCTGGAGGGGCTTGTGGAAAGTTGGCATACGTCTTGAGTCTAAGCCAGGCAATCAGCTCTCATCTCCATGCAATTTGCGGTCCACGGAGCATTCCTCGAGTTGCTCTGCTGAACTTGGTATTCCTCTATGCTTGGCAAGTTGTTCTCGGGGAACCTCTGGAGTTGTTTAAAGGAAGTCAAGCCACTGATCGTCGTGTTTGATGGGAATAGTGGGATGGCTCTCGAGTCAAGGCAGGGGAATTGGGCCTAAACTCGATTTGATTTGGTTTACATGGAGCTCCTTCTCGATGCTGCTGTGACCTCAGTGTCCCTCTCTACTTTTGACAATGATCTTGCGGATTGTCTCGAGATCCATCAAGCATGTCGGGGCTCCTTACATGTTCATGGGCATCACGGGATTGCTCTGCATGCAGTGCAGGGGAATCGTGCTTCATTTCGCTTTGCGGGGAAGTCTCATGTTTTTTCTGGAGTTGCGGCGGGGACCTGGGTATATTCTCGAGTTACGGCGGGGATGGCCGTTCAACACTCGTGTTTGTCCAGCGACGTCAGGACTCCTGTCGAGTTACGAGGGACACCTCAGGAATCTCTTTGAGGATTGGCAGGGCCACAGGGATACTTCTCGAGGTGAGGAGGGAGACCCAGGGTCCCATTCCGGGAGCCACAGGGATATTGGGATTCCTGTCAATATTCAAGAGCAGTCAGGCATCGTCAGCTTTTGAAGCAGTGAACTCTGCGTGCCGCTAGAGGTGTCAAAGGCATGTGAGGAATTCCGTTGAAAGGAGTCGAGGACCTAGGGCTTTCTCTAGGGACTCCACAGGGGATTCAGACATCCCTTCACCTTGTGAGATGAAAGAGGAGACTGTATTCAAACCACTGCAAGGAAACCCGGCCTCCTTTCCAGTCAGGGCTTCTCACTGTATATTCCATTTGAGGCAGCAAACTCATTTTCCCTCCCTCACAGCTACTGCTGATAGAAGCCTTCTCTTGAGGGGCTTGCGGAAAGTTGGCATAAGTCTTGAGTCTAAGCCAGGCAATCAGCTCTCATCTCCATGCAATTTGCGGTCCATGGAGCATTCCTCGAGTTGCTCTGCTGAACTTGGTATTCCTCTATGCTTGGCAACGTTTGTTCTCGGGGAACCTCTGGAGTTGTTTAAAGGAAGTCAAGCCACTGATCGTGTTTGATGGGAATAGTGGGATGGCTCTCAAGTCAAGGCAGGGGAATTGGGCCTAATCTCGATTTGATTTGGGGTACATGGAGCTCCTTCTCAATGCTGCTGTGACCTCAGTGTCCCTCTCTACTTTTGACAATGTTCTTGCGGATTGTCTCGAGATCCATCAAGCATGTCGGGGCTCCTTACATGTTTCATGGGCATCACGGGATTGCTCTGCATGCAGTGCAGGGGAATCGTGCCTCATTTCGCTTTGAGGGGGGGGAAGTCTCATGTTTTTTCTGGAGTTGCGGCGGGGACCTGGGGTATATTCTCGAGTTACGGCGGGGATGGCCCTTCAACACTCGTGTTTGTCCAGTGACGTCAGGACTCCTGTCGAGTTACGAGGGACACCTCAGGAATCTCTTTGAGGATTGGCAGGGCCACAGGGATACTTCTCGAGGTGAGGAGGGAGACCCAGGGTCCCATTCCGGGAGCCACAGGGATATTGGGATTCCTGTCAATATTCAAGAGCAGTCAGGCATCGTCAGGTTTTGAAGCAGTGAACTCTGCGTGCCGCTAGAGGTGTCAAAAGCATGTGAGGAATTCCGTTGAAAGGAGTCGAGGACCTAGGGTTTTCTCTAGGGACTCCACAGGGGATTCAGACATCCCTTCACCTTGTGAGATGAATGAAAGAGGAGACTGTATTCAAACCACTGCAAGGAAACCCGGCCTCCTTTCCAGTCAGGGCTTCTCGCTGTATATTCCATTTGAGGCAGCAAACCCATTTTCCCCCTCCCTCACACCTACTGCTGATAGAAGCCTTCTCTTGAGGGGCTTGTGGAAAGTTGGCATACGTCTTGAGTCTAAGCCATGCAATCAGCTATCATCTCCAGGCAATTTGGGGTCCACGGAGCATTCCACGAGTTTCTCTGCTGAACTTGGTATTCCTCTAGACTTGGAACGTTGTTCTCGGGGAACTTCTGGAGTTGCCTAAATGAAATCAAGCCATTGGTCGTGTTTGCTGGGGATTGGCGGATTGCTTTGGAGTCAAGGCTTCGGAATCGGGCCTCATCTCGTGTTGATTTGGGGTAAATGGAGCTCCTTCACAATGCTGGTGTGACCTCAGGATCCCTCTCTAGTTGTGACAGTGTTCTTGCAGATTGTCTCGAGATTCATCAAGCAAGTCGAGGCTCCATACATGTTTCATGGGGATCACGGGATTGCTCTGCTTGCAGTGCAGGGGAATCGGGGCTCATCTCGCTTTGAGGGGGAAGTCTGATGGTTTTTCTCGAGTTGCGGCGGGGACCTGGGGTATATTCTCGATTTACGGCGGGGATGGCCCTTCATCAATTGTGTTTGTCCAGCGACGTCTGGACTCCTGTCGAGTTACGAGGGACACAAAAGGAATCTCTTCTAGGCTTGGCGGGGCCACAGGGACGCTTCTCAAGGTGAGGCTGTAGAACCAGGTTCCCTTTCCAGTAGCCACAGGAATATTCGGATTCCTGCCAATGTTCAAGAGGAGTCAGGCATCGTCAGATTTGAAGCAGTGAACTCTGCGTGCTGCTCGAGGTATAAAAGGCATGTGAGGCATTCCCTCGAAAGGAGTCGGTGACCTAGGGCTTTCTCTAGGGACTCCACAGGGGATTCAGGCATCCGTTCACCTTGTGAGATGAAAGAGGTTCTGTATTCAAGCCACTGCAAGGAAAACGGCCTCCTTTCGATTCAGGGTTTCTCGTTGTATGTTCCACGTTAGGCAGCAACTTCAGGGTCCCTCCTTCACACCTACTGCTCAGAGAAGCCTCCTCAGGAGGGGCTTGTGGAAAGTTGGCATACGTCTTGAGTCTAAGCCAGGCAATCAGCTCTCATCTCCATGCAATTTGCGGTCCATGGAGCATTCCTCGAGTTGCTCTGCTGAACTTGGTATTCCTCTATGCTTGGCAAGTTGTTCTCGGGAACCTCTGGAGTTGTTTAAAGGAAGTCAAGCCACTGATCGTGTTTGATGGGAATAGTGGGATGGCTCTCAAGTCAAGGCAGGGGAATTGGGCCTTAATCTCGATTTGATTTGGGGTACATGGAGCTCCTTCTCGATGCTGCTGTGACCTCAGTGTCCCTCTCTACTTTTGACAATGATCTTGCGGATTGTCTCGAGATCCATCAAGCATGTCGGGGCTCCTTACATGTTCATGGGCATCACGGGATTGCTCTGCATGCAGTGCAGGGGAATCGTGCCTCATTTCGCTTTGCGGGGAAGTCTCATGTTTTTTCTGGAGTTGCGGCGGGGACCTGGGGTATATTCTCGAGTTACGGCGGGGATGGCCGTTCAACACTCGTGTTTGTCCAGCGACGTCAGGACTCCTGTCGAGTTACGAGGGACACCTCAGGAATCTCTTTGAGGATTGGCAGGGCCACAGGGATACTTCTCGAGGTGAGGAGGGAGACCCAGGGTCCCATTCCAGAAGCCACAGGGATATTGGAATTCCTGTCAATATTCAAGAGCAGTCAGGCATCGTCAGCTTTTGAAGCAGTGAACTCTGCGTGCCGCTAGAGGTGTCAAAGGCATGTGAGGAATTCCGTTGAAAGGGTCGAAGACCTAGGGCTTTCTCTAGGGACTCCACAGGGGATTCAGACATCCCTTCACCTTGTGAGATGAAAGAGGAGACTGTATTCAAACCACTGCAAGGAAACCCGGCCTCCTTTCCAGTCAGGGCTTCTCGCTGTATATTCCATTTGAGGCAGCAAACTCATTTTCCCTCCCTCACACCTACTGCTGATAGAAGCCTTCTCTTGAGGGGCTTGTGGAAAGTTGGCATACGTCTTGAGCCTAAGCCAGGCAATCAGCTATCATCTCCAGGCAATTTGGGGTCCACGGAGCATTCCACGAGTTGCTCTGCTGAACTTCGTATTCCTCTAGACTTGGAACGTTGTTCTCGGGGAACTTCTGGAGTTGCCTAAATGAAGTCAAGCCACTGGTCGTGTTTGCTGGGGATTGGCGGATGGCTTTGGAGTCAAGGCATCGGAATCGGGCCTCATCTCATGTTGATTTGGGGGAAATGGAGCTCCTTCACGATGCTGGTGTGACCTCAGGTCCCTCTCTAGTTGTGACAGTGTTCTTGCGGATTGTCTCGAGATACATCAAGCAAGTCGAGGCTCCATACATGTTTTTCATGGGATCACGGGATTGCTCTGCTTGCAGTGCAGGGGAATCGGGGCTCATCTCGCTTTGAGGGGGGAAGTCTGATGGTTTTTCTCGAGTTGCGGCGGGGATATGGGGTATATTCTCGATTTACGGCGGGGATGGCCCTTCAACAATCGTGTTTGTCCAGCGACGTCAGGACTCCTGTCGAGTAACGAGGGACACAATAGGAATCTCTTCTAGGCTTGCGAGGCCAAAGGGACGCTTCTCGAGGTGAGGCTGGAGACCCAGGGTCCCTTTACAGTAGCCACAGGGATATTCGTATTCCTGCCAATGTTCAAGAGGAGTCAGGCATCGTCAGATTTGAATCAGTGAACTCTGCGTGCTGCTCGAGGTGTCAAAGGCATGTGAGGTATTCCCTCGAAAGGAGTCGGTGACCTAGGGCTTTCTCTAGGGACTCCACAGGGGACTCAGATATGCCTTCACCTTGTGAGATGAAAGAGGAGCCTGTATTCATGCCACTGAAAGGAAACCCGGCCTCCTTTCGAGTCAGGGCTTCTCGGTGTATATTCCACTTGAGGCAGCAAACTCAGTGTCCCTCCCTCACAACTACTGCTGAGAGAAGCCTCCCCTTGAGGGGTTTGTAGAAAGTTGGCATACGTCTTGAGTCTAAGCCAGGCAATCAGCTCTCAACTCCAGGCAATTTGCGATCCACGGAGCATTCCTCGAGTTGCGCTGCTGAACTTGGTATTCCTCTAGGCTTGGCACGTTGTTCTCGGGGAACCTCTGGAGTTGCCTAAACTAAGTCAAGCCACTGGTCATGTTTGCTGGGGATCGTGGGTTGGCTCTGGAGTCAACGCATGGGAATCGAGCCTCATCTCGTGTTGATTTGGGGTGCATGGAACTCCTTCTCTATGCTGCTGTGACCTCAGTGTCCCACTCTAGTTGTGACAGTGTTCTTGAGGATTGACTCGAGATCCATCAAGGAAGTCGAGGCTCCTTACATGTTCCATGGGAATCACGGGATTGCTCTGCATGCAGTGCAGTGGGGAAATCGGGTCTCATCTCGCTGTGAGAGGGAAGTCTCATGGTTTTTCTCTAGTTGCGGCGGGGACCTGTGGTATATTCTCGAGTTACGGAGGGGATGGACCTTCAAAACTCGTGTTTGTCCAGCGACGTCAGGACTGTTGTCGAGTTAAGAGGGACACTTCAGGAATCTCTTCGAGGCTTGGCAGGGCCAAAGGGACGCTTCTCGAGGTGAGGAGATAGACCCAGTATCCCTTTCCAGTAGCCCCAGGGGTATTGGGATTCCTGTCAATGTTCAAAAGGAGTCAGGCATCGTCACCTTTTGAAGCAGTGAACTCTGTGTGCCGCTCCAGGTGAAAAAGGCATGTGATGCATTCCGTCGAAAGGAGTCGGCGACCTAGGGCTATCTTTAGGGACTCCACAGGGGACTCAGACATCCCTTCATCTTGTGAGATGAAAGAGGAGCCTGTATTCAAGCCACTGCAAGGAAACCCGGCCTCCTTTCTAGTCAAGGCTTCTCGGTTTATATTCCCCTTGAGGCAGCAAACTCAGGGTCCCTCCCTCACACCTACTGCTGAGAGAAGCCTCCCCTTGAGGACCTTGTGGAAAGCTGACATACGAGTTTAGTCTAAGCCAGGCAATCAGCTCTCAACTCCAGGCAATTTGCGGTCCACGGAGCATTCCTCGTGTTGCTTTGCTGAAATTGGGATTGCACTAGTCTTGGCACGTTTTTCTCGGGGAACCTCTGGAGTTGCTTAAAGGAAGTCAAGACACTGGTCGTGTTTTCTGTGTAACGGGGGATGGCTCTGGAGTCAGGGCAGGGGAATCGGGCCTTACCTCGAGTTGATTTGGTGTACATGGAGCTAATTCGCGATGCTGGTGTGACCACAGGGTCCCTCTCTACTTGTTACAGTGTTCTTTCGGATTGTCTCGAGATCCATCAAGCATGTCGGGGCTCCTTACTTGTTTCATGGGGTTCATGGGATTGCTCTGCATGCAGTGCAAGGGAATCGGGCCTTATTTCGCTTTGAGGGGGAAGTCTCATGGTTTTTCTTGAGTTGCGGCGGGGATCTGGAGTATATTCTCGAGTTATGGCGGGGATGGCCCTTCAACACTCGTTTTTGTCCAGCGACATCAGGACTCCTGTCGAGTTACGAGGGACACCTCAGGAATCTCTTCGAGGCTTGGCAGGGCCAAAGATACACTTTTCGAGGTGAGGCGGGAAACCCAGGGTCCCTTTCCAGGAGCCACAGGGATATTGTAATTCCTGTCAATGTTCAAGAGTAGTCAGGCATCGTTAGCTTTTGAAGCAGTGAACTCTGTGTGCCGCTCGAGGTGTCAAAGTCATGTAAGGTATTCCGTTGAAAGGAGTCGGGGACCTAGGGCTTTCTCTAGGGACTCCACAGGGGATTCAGACATCCCTTCACCTTGTGAGATGAAAGAGGAGACTGTATTCAAACCACTGCAAGGAAACCCGGCCTCCTTTCGAGTCAGGGCTTCTCGCTGTATATTCCATTTGAGGCAGCAAGCTCAGCTCATTGTCCCTCCCTCACACCTACTGCTCATAGAAGCCTTCTCTTGAGGGGCTTGTGGAAAGTTGGCATACGTCTTGACTCTAAGCCAGGCAATCAGCTCTCATCTCCAGGCAATTTGGGGTCCACGGAGCATTCCACGAGTTGCTCTGCTGAACTTGGTATTCCTCTAGACTTGGAACGTTGTTCTCGGGGAACTTCTGGAGTTGCCTAAATGAAATCAAGCCACTGGTCGTGTTTGCTGGGGATTGGCGGATGGCTTTGGAGTCAACGGCTTCGGAATCGGGCCTCATCTCGTGTTGATTTGGGGTACATGGAGCTCCTTCACGATGCTGGTGTGACCTCAGGATCCCTCTCTAGTTGTGACAGTGTTCTTGCAGATTGTCTCGAGATTCATCAAGCAAGTCGAGGCTCCATACATGTTTCATGGGGATCACGGGATTGCTCTGCTTGCAGTGCAGGGGAATCGGGGCTCATCTCGCTTTGAGGGGGAAGTCTGATGGTTTTTTCTCAAGTTGCAGCGGGGATATGGGGTATATTCTCGATTTACGGCGGGGATGACCCTTCAAAAATCGTGTTTGTCCAGCGACGTCTGGACTCCTGTCGAGTTACGAGGGACACAAAAGGAATCTCTTCTAGGCTTGGCGGGGCCACAGGGACGCTTCTCAAGGTGAGGCTGTAGAACCAGGTTCCCTTTCCGGTAGCCACAGGAATATTCGGATTCCTGCCAATGTTCAAGAGGAGTCAGGCATCGTCAGATTTGAAGCAGTGAACTCTGCGTGCTGCTCGAGGTATAAAAGGCATGTGAGGCATTCCCTCGAAAGGAGTCGGTGACCTAGGGCTTTCTCTAGGGACTCCACAGGGGATTCAGGCATCCGTTCACCTTGTGAGATGAAAGAGGTGCCTGTATTCAAGCCACTGCAAGGAAACACGGCCTCCTTTCGATTCAGGGTTTCTCGTTGTATGTTCCACGTTAGGCAGCAACTTCAGGGTCCCTCCTTCACACCTACTGCTCAGAGAAGCCTCCTCTGGAGGGGCTTGTGGAAAGTTGGCATACGTCTTGAGTCTAAGCCAGGCAATCAGCTCTCATCTCCATGCAATTTGCGGTCCACGGAGCATTCCTCGAGTTGCTCTGCTGAACTTGGTATTCCTCTATGCTTGGCAAGTTGTTCTCGGGGAACCTCTGGAGTTGTTTAAAGGAAGTCAAGCCACTGATCGTGTTTGATGGGAATAGTGGGATGGCTCTCGAGTCAAGGCAGGGGAATTGGGCCTAATCTCGATTTGATTTGGTTTACATGGAGCTCCTTCTCGATGCTGCTGTGACCTCAGTGTCCCTCTCTACTTTTGACAATGATCTTGCGGATTGTCTCGAGATCCATCAAGCATGTGGGGGCTCCTTACATGTTCATGGGCATCACGGGATTGCTCTGCATGCAGTGCAGGGGAATCGTGCCTCATTTCGCTTTGCGGGGAAGTCTCATGTTTTTTCTGGAGTTGCGGCGGGGACCTGGGGTATATTCTCGAGTTACGGCGGGGATGGCCGTTCAACACTCGTGTTTGTCCAGCGACGTCAGGACTCCTGTCGAGTTACGAGGGACACCTCAGGAATCTCTTTGAGGATTGGCAGGGCCACAGGGATACTTCTCGAGGTGAGGAGGGAGACCCAGGGTCCCATTCCGGGAGCCACAGGGATATTGGGATTCCTGTCAATATTCAAGAGCAGTCAGGCATCGTCAGCTTTTGAAGCAGTGAACTCTGCGTGCCGCTAGAGGTGTCAAAGGCATGTGAGGAATTCCGTTGAAAGGAGTCGAGGACCTAGGGCTTTCTCTAGGGACTCCACAGGGGATTCAGACATCCCTTCACCTTGTGAGATGAAAGAGGAGACTGTATTCAAACCACTGCAAGGAAACCCGGCCTCCTTTCCAGTCAGGGCTTCTCGCTGTATATTCCATTTGAGGCAGCAAACTCATTTTCCCTCCCTCACACCTACTGCTGATAGAAGCCTTCTCTTGAGGGGCTTGTGGAAAGTTGGCATACGTCTTGAGTCTAAGCCAGGCAATCAGCTATCATCTCCAGGCAATTTGGGGTCCACGGAGCATTCCACGAGTTGCTCTGCTGAACTTGGTATTCCTCTA
>JAJLRB010001099.1:0-17248 GCA_020976825.1 Odocoileus hemionus
TTCTAGGCTTGGCGGGGCCACAGGGACGCTTCTCAAGGTGAGGCTGTAGAAGCAGGTTCCCTTTCCGGTAGCCACAGGAATATTCGGATTCCTGCCAATGTTCAAGAGGAGTCAGGCATCGTCAGATTTGAAGCAGTGAACTCTGCGTGCTGCTCGAGGTATAAAAGGCATGTGAGGCATTCCCTCGAAAGGAGTCGGTGACCTAGGGCTTTCTCTAGGGACTCCACAGGGGATTCAGGCATCCGTTCACCTTTTGAGATGAAAGAGGTGCCTGTATTCAAGCCACTGCAAGGAAACACGGCCTCCTTTCGATTCAGGGTTTCTCGTTGTATGTTCCACGTTAGGCAGCAACTTCAGGGTCCCTCCTTCACACCTACTGCTCAGAGAAGCCTCCTCTGGAGGGGCTTGTGGAAAGTTGGCATACGTCTTGAGTCTAAGCCAGGCAATCAGCTCTCATCTCCATGCAATTTGCGGTCCACGGAGCATTCCTCGAGTTGCTCTGCTGAACTTGGTATTCCTCTATGCTTGGCAAGTTGTTCTCGGGGAACCTCTGGAGCTGTTTAAAGGAAGTCAAGCCACTGATCGTGTTTGATGGGAATATTAGGATGGCTCTCGAGTCAAGGCAGGGGAATTGGGCCTAAACTCGATTTGATTTGGTTTACATGGAGCTCCTTCTCCATGCTGCTGTGACCTCAGTGTCCCACTCTACTTTTGACAATGATCTTGCGGATTGTCTCGAGATCCATCAAGCATGTCGGGGCTCCTTACATGTTCATGGGCATCACGGGATTGCTCTGCATGCAGTGCAGGGGAATCGTGCTTCATTTCGCTTTGCGGGGAAGTCTCATGTTTTTTCTGGTGTTGCGGCGGGAACCTCGGTTATATTTTCGAGTTACGGCGGGGAAGGCCGTTCAACACTCGTGTTTGTCCAGCGACGTCAGGACTCCTGTCGAGTTACGAGGGACACCTCAGGAATATCTTTGAGGATTGGCAGGGCCACAGGGATACTTCTCGAGGTGAGGAGGGAGACCCAGGGTCCCATTCCGGGAGCCACAGGGATATTGGGATTCCTGTCAATATTCAAGAGCAGTCAGGCATCGTCAGCTTTTGAAGCAGTGAACTCTGCGTGCCGCTAGAGGTGTCAAAGGCATGTGAGGAATTCCGTTGAAAGGAGTCGAGGACCTAGGGCTTTCTCTAGGGACTCCACAGGGGATTCAGACATCCCTTCACCTTGTGAGATGAAAGAGGAGACTGTATTCAAACCACTGCAAGGAAACCCGGCCTCCTTTCCAGTCAGGGCTTCTCACTGTATATTCCATTTGAGGCAGCAAACTCATTTTCCCTCCCTCACAGCTACTGCTGATAGAAGCCTTCTCTTGAGGGGCTTGCGGAAAGTTGGCATAAGTCTTGAGTCTAAGCCAGGCAATCAGCTCTCATCTCCATGCAATTTGCGGTCCATGGAGCATTCCTCGAGTTGCTCTGCTGAACTTGGTATTCCTCTATGCTTGGCAAGTTGTTCTCGGGGAACCTCTGGAGTTGTTTAAAGGAAGTCAAGCCACTGATCGTGTTTGATGGGAATAGTGGGATGGCTCTCAAGTCAAGGCAGGGGAATTGGGCCTAATCTCGATTTGATTTGGGGTACATGGAGCTCCTTCTCAATGCTGATGTGACCTCAGTGTCCCTCTCTACTTTTGACAATGATCTTGCGGATTGTCTCGAGATCCATCAAGTATGTCGGGGCTCCTTACATGTTCATGGGCATCACGGGATTGCTCTGCATGCAGTGCAGGGGAATCGTGCCTCATTTCGCTTTGCGGGGAAGTCTCATGTTTTTTCTGGAGTTTCGGCGGGGACCTGGGGTATATTCTCGAGTTACGGCGGGGATGGCCGTTCAACACTCGTGCTTGTCCAGTGACGTCAGGACTCCTGTCGAGTTACGAGGAACACCTCAGGAATCTCTTTGAGGATTGGCACGGCCACAGGGATACTTCTCGAGGTGAGGAGGGAGACCCAGGGTCCCATTCCGGGAGCCACAGGGATATTGGGATTCCCGTCAATATTCAAGAGCAGTCAGACATCGTCAGGTTTTGAAGCAGTGAACTCTGCGTGCCGCTAGAGGTGTCAAAAGCATGTGAGGAATTCCGTTGAAAGGAGTCGAGGACCTAGGGTTTTCTCTAGGGACTCCACAGGGGATTCAGACATCCCTTCACCTTGTGAGATGAAAGAGGAGACTGTATTCAAACCACTGCAAGGAAACCCGGCCTCCTTTCCAGTCAGGGCTTCTCGCTGTATATTCCATTTGAGGCCGCAAACCCATTTTCCCTCCCTCACACCTACTGCTGATAGAAGCCTTCTCTTGAGGGGCTTGTGGAAAGTTGGCATACGTCTTGAGTCTAAGCCATGCAATCAGCTATCATCTCCAGGCAATTTGGGGTCCACGGAGCATTCCACGAGTTTCTCTGCTGAACTTGGTATTCCTCTAGACTTGGAACGTTGTTCTCGGGTAACTTCTGGAGTTGCCTAAATGAAATCAAGCCATTGGTCGTGTTTGCTGGGGATTGGCGGATTGCTTTGGAGTCAAGGCTTCGGAATCGGGCCTCATCTCGTCTTGATTTGGGGTAAATGGAGCTCCTTCACAATGCTGGTGTGACCTCAGGATCCCTCTCTAGTTGTGACAGTGTTCTTGCAGATTGTCTCGAGATTCATCAAGCAAGTCGAGGCTCCATACATGTTTCATGGGATTACGGGATTGCTCTGCTTGCAGTGCAGGGGAATCGGGGCTCATCTCGCTTTGAGGGGGAAGTCTGATGGTTTTTCTCGAGTTGCGGCGGGGAAATGGGGTATATTCTCGATTTACGGCGGGGATGGCCCTTCAAAAATCGTGTTTTTCCAGCGACGTCTGGACTCCTGTCGAGTTACGAGGGACACAAAAGGAATCTCTTCTAGGCTTGGCGGGGCCACAGGGACGCTTCTCAAGGTGAGGCTGTAGAACCAGGTTCCCTTTCCGGTAGCCACAGGAATATTCGGATTCCTGCCAATGTTCAAGAGGAGTCAGGCATCGTCAGATTTGAAGCAGTGAACTCTGCGTGCTGCTCGAGGTATAAAAGGCATGTGAGGCATTCCCTCGAAAGGAGTCGGTGACCTAGGGCTTTCTCTAGGGACTCCACAGGGGATTCAGGCATCCGTTCACCTTGTGAGATGAAAGAGGTTCCTGTATTCAAGCCACTGCAAGGAAACACGGCCTCCTTTCGATTCAGGGTTTCTCGTTGTATGTTCCACGTTAGGCAGCAACTTCAGGGTCCCTCCTTCACACCTACTGCTCAGAGAAGCCTCCTCAGGAGGGGCTTGTGGAAAGTTGGCATACGTCTTGAGTCTAAGCCAGGCAATCAGCTCTCATCTCCATGCAATTTGCGGTCCATGGAGCATTCCTCGAGTTGCTCTGCTGAACTTGGTATTCCTCTATGCTTGGCAAGTTGTTCTCGGGAAACCTCTGGAGTTGTTTAAAGGAAGTCAAGCCACTGATCGTGTTTGATGGGAATAGTGGGATGGCTCTCAAGTCAAGGCAGGGGAATTGGGCCTAATCTCGATTTGATTTGGGGTACATGGAGCTCCTTCTCGATGCTGCTGTGACCTCAGTGTCCCTCTCTACTTTTGACAATGATCTTGCGGATTGTCTCGAGATCCATCAAGCATGTCGGGGCTCCTTACATATTCATGGGCATCACGGGATTGCTCTGCATGCAGTGCAGGGGAATCGTGCCTCATTTCGCTTTGCGGGGAAGTCTCATGTTTTTTCTGGAGTTGCGGCGGGGACCTGGGGTATATTCTCGAGTTACGGTGGGGATGGCCGTTCAACACTCGTGTTTGTCCAGCGACGTCAGGACTCCTGTCGAGTTACGAGGGACACCTCAGGAATCTCTTTGAGGATTGGCAGGGCCACAGGGATACTTCTCGAGGTGAGGAGGGAGACCCAGGGTCCCATTCCAGAAGCCACAGGGATATTGGAATTCCTGTCAATATTCAAGAGCAGTCAGGCATCGTCAGCTTTTGAAGCAGTGAACTCTGCGTGCCGCTAGAGGTGTCAAAGGCATGTGAGGAATTCCGTTGAAAGGGGTCGAAGACCTAGGGCTTTCTCTAGGGACTCCACAGGGTATTCAGACATCCCTTCACCTTGTGAGATGAAAGAGGAGACTGTATTCAAACCACTGCAAGGAAACCCGGCCTCCCTTCCAGTCAGGGCTTCTCGCTGTATATTCCATTTGAGGCAGCAAACTCATTTTCCCTCCCTCACAGCTACTGCTGATAGAAGCCTTATCTTGAGGGGCTTGTGGAAAGTTGGCATACGTCTTGAGCCTAAGCCAGGCAATCAGCTATCATCTCCAGGCAATTTGGGGTCCACAGAGCATTCCACGAGTTGCTCTGCTGAACTTCCTATTCCTCTAGACTTGGAACGTTTTTCTCGGGGAACTTCTGGAGTTGCCTAAATGAAGTCAAGCCACTGGTCGTGTTTGCTGGGGATTGGCGGATGGCTTTGGAGTCAAGGCATCGGAATCGGGCCTCATCTCATGTTGATTTGGGGGAAATGGAGCTCCTTCACGTTTCTGGTGTGACCTCAGGGTCCCTCTCTAGTTGTGACAGTGTTCTTGCGGATTGTCTCGAGATACATCAAGCAAGTCGAGGCTCCATACATATTTCATGGGATCAAGGGATTGCTCTGCTTGCAGTGCAGGGGAATCGGGGCTCATCTCGCTTTGAGGGGGAAATCTGATGGTTTTTCTCGAGTTGCGGCGGGGATATGGGGTATATTCTCGATTTACGGCGGGGATGGCCCTTCAACAATCGTGTTTGTCCAGCGACGTCAGGACTCCTGTCGAGTAACTAGGGACACAATAGGAATCTCTTCTAGGCTTTGTGAGGCCAAAGGGACGCTTCTCGAGGTGAGGCTGGAGACCCAGGGTCCCTTTACAGTAGCCACAGGGATATTCGTATTCCTGCCAATGTTCAAGAGGAGTCAGGCATCGTCAGATTTGAATCAGTGAACTCTGCGTGCTGCTCGAGGTGTCAAAGGCATGTGAGGTATTCCCTCGAAAGGAGTCGGTGACCTAGGGCTTTCTCTAGGGACTCCACAGGGGACTCAGATATGCCTTCACCTTGTGAGATGAAAGAGGAGCCTGTATTCATGCCACTGAAAGGAAACCCGGCCTCCTTTCGAGTCAGGGCTTCTCGGTGTATATTCCACTTGAGGCAGCAAACTCAGTGTCCCTCCCTCACAAACTACTGCTGAGAGAAGCCTCCCCTTGAGGGGTTTGTAGAAAGTTGGCATACGTCTTGAGTCTAAGCCAGGCAATCAGCTCTCAACTCCAGGCAATTTGCGATCCACGGAGCATTCCTCGAGTTGCGCTGCTGAACTTGGTATTCCTCTAGGCTTGGCACGTTGTTCTCGGGGAACCTCTGGAGTTGCCTAAACTAAGTCAAGCCACTGGTCATGTTTGCTGGGGATCGTGGGTTGGCTCTGGAGTCAACGCATAGGAATCGAGCCTCATCTCGTGTTGATTTGGGGTGCATGGAACTCCTTCTCTATGCTGCTGTGACCTCAGTGTCCCACTC
The DNA here is from genome assembly GCA_020976825.1 of Odocoileus hemionus. Lineage (NCBI taxonomy): Eukaryota > Metazoa > Chordata > Mammalia > Artiodactyla > Cervidae > Odocoileus > Odocoileus hemionus. The sequence goes on from JAJLRB010001099.1 coordinate 5,608, forward strand.
TAGTTGTGACAGTGTTCTTGAGGATTGACTCGAGATCCATCAAGGAAGTCGAGGCTCCTTACATGTTCCATGGGAATCACGGGATTGCTCTGCATGCAGTGCAGGGGAATCGGGTCTCATCTCGCTGTGAGAGGAAGTCTCATGGTTTTTCTCTAGTTGCGGCGGGGACCTGTGGTATATTCTCGAGTTACGGAGGGGATGGACCTTCAAAACTCGTGTTTGTCCAGCGACGTCAGGACTGTTGTCGAGTTAAGAGGGACACTTCAGGAATCTCTTCGAGGCTTGGCAGGGCCAAAGGGACGCTTCTCGAGGTGAGGAGATAGACCCAGTATCCCTTTCCAGTAGCCCCAGGGGTATTGGGATTCCTGTCAATGTTCAAAAGGAGTCAGGCATCGTCACCTTTTGAAGCAGTGAACTCTGTGTGCCGCTCCAGGTGAAAAAGGCATGTGATGCATTCCGTCGAATGGAGTCGGCGACCTAGGGCTATCTTTAGGGACTCCACAGGGGACTCAGACATCCCTTCATCTTGTGAGATGAAAGAGGAGCCTGTATTCAAGCCACTGCAAGGAAACCCGGCCTCCTTTCTAGTCAAGGCTTCTCGGTTTATATTCCCCTTGAGGCAGCAAACTCAGGGTCCCTCCCTCACACCTACTGCTGAGAGAAGCCTCCCCTTGAGGACCTTGTGGAAAGCTGACATACGAGTTTAGTCTAAGCCAGGCAAGCAGCTCTCAACTCCAGGCAATTTGCGGTCCACGGAGCATTCCTCGTGTTGCTTTGCTGAAATTGGGATTGCACTAGTCTTGGCACGTTTTTCTCGGGGAACCTCTGGAGTTGCTTAAAGGAAGTCAAGACACTGGTCGTGTTTTCTGTGTAACGGGGGATGGCTCTGGAGTCAGGGCAGGGGAATCGGGCCTTACCTCGAGTTGATTTGGTGTACATGGAGCTAATTCGCGATGCTGGTGTGACCACAGGGTCCCTCTCTACTTGTTACAGTGTTCTTTCGGATTGTCTCGAGATCCATCAAGCATGTCGGGGCTCCTTACTTGCTTCATGGGGTTCATGGGATTGCTCTGCATGCAGTGCAAGGGAATCAGGCCTTATTTCACTTTGAGGGGAAGTCTCATGGTTTTTCTTGAGTTGCGGCGGGGATCTGGAGTATATTCTCGAGTTATGGCGGGGATGGCCCTTCAACACTCGTTTTTGTCCAGCGACATCAGGACTCCTGTCGAGTTACGAGGGACACCTCAGGAATCTCTTCGAGGCTTGGCAGGGCCAAAGATACACTTTTCGAGGTGAGGCGGAAAACCCAGGGTCCCTTTCCAGGAGCCACAGGGATATTGTAATTCCTGTCAATGTTCAAGAGTAGTCAGGCATCGTTAGCTTTTGGAGCAGTGAACTCTGTGTGCCGCTCGAGGTGTCAAAGTCATGTAAGGTATTCCGTTGAAAGGAGTCGGGGACCTAGGGCTTTCTCTAGGGAGTCCACAGGGGATTCAGACATCCCTTCACCTTGTGAGATGAAAGAGGAGACTGTATTCAAACCACTGCAAGGAAACCCGGCCTCCTTTCGAGTCAGGGCTTCTCACTGTATATTCCATTTGAGGCAGCAAGCTCATTGTCCCTCCCTCACACCTACTGCTCGTAGAAGCCTTCTCTTGAGGGGCTTGTGGAAAGTTGGCATACGTCTTGACTCTAAGCCAGGCAATCAGCTCTCATCTCCAGGCAATTTGGGGTCCACGGAGCATTCCACGAGTGGCTCTGCTGAACTTGGTATTCCTCTAGACTTGGAATGTTATCCTCGGGGAACTTCTGGAGTTGCCTAAATGAAATTAAGCCACTGGTCGTGTTTGCTGGGGATTTGCGGATGGCTTTGGAGTCACGGCTTCGGAATCGGGCCTCATCTTGTGTTGATTTCGGGTACATGGAGCTCCTTCACGATGCTGGTGTGACCTCAGGATCCCTCTCTAGTTGTGACAGTGTTCTTGCAGATTGTCTCGAGATTCATCAAGCAAGTCGAGGCTCCATACATGTTTCATGGGGATCACGGGATTGCTCTGCTTGCAGTGCAGGGGAATCGGGGCTCATCTCGCTTTGAGGGGGAAGTCTGATGGTTTTTCTCAAGTTGCAGCGGGGATATGGGTTATATTCTCGATTTACGGCGGGGATGACCCTTCAAAAATCGTGTTTGTCCAGCGACGTCTGGACTCCTGTCGAGTTACGAGGGACACAAAAGGAATCTCTTCTAGGCTTGGCGGGGCCACAGGGACGCTTCTCAAGGTGAGGCTGTAGAAGCAGGTTCCCTTTCCGGTAGCCACAGGAATATTCGGATTCCTGCCAATGTTCAAGAGGAGTCAGGCATCGTCAGATTTGAAGCAGTGAACTCTGCGTGCTGCTCGAGGTATAAAAGGCATGTGAGGCATTCCCTCGAAAGGAGTCGGTGACCTAGGGCTTTCTCTAGGGACTCCACAGGGGATTCAGGCATCCGTTCACCTTGTGAGATGAAAGAGGTGCCTGTATTCAAGCCACTGCAAGGAAACACGGCCTCCTTTCGATTCAGGGTTTCTCGTTGTATGTTCCACGTTAGGCAGCAACTTCAGGGTCCCTCCTTCACACCTACTGCTCAGAGAAGCCTCCTCTGGAGGGGCTTGTGGAAAGTTGGCATACGTCTTGAGTCTAAGCCAGGCAATCAGCTCTCATCTCCATGCAATTTGCGGTCCATGGAGCATTCCTCGAGTTGCTCTGCTGAACTTGGTATTCCTCTATGCTTGGCAAGTTGTTCTCGGGGAACCTCTGGAGTTGTTTAAAGGAAGTCAAGCCACTGATCGTGTTTGATGGGAATATAGTGGGATGGCTCTCAGTCAAGGCAGGGGAATTGGGCCTAATCTCGATTTGATTTGGGGTACATGGAGCTCCTTCTCGATGCTGCTGTGACCTCAGTGTCCTCTCTATTTTTGACAATGATCTTGCGGATTGTCTCGAGATCCATCAAGCATGTCGGGGCTCCTTACATGTTCATGGGCATCACGGGATTGCTCTGCATGCAGTGCAGGGGAATCGTGCCTCATTTCGCTTTGCGGGGAAGTCTCATGTTTTTTCTGGAGTTGCGGCGGGGACCTGGGGTATATTCTCGAGTTACGGCGGGGATGGCCGTTCAACACTCGTGTTTGTCCAGCGACGTCAGGACTCCTGTCGAGTTACGAGGGACACCTCAGGAATCTCTTTGAGGATTGGCACGGCCACAGGGATACTTCTCGAGGTGAGGAGGGAGACCCAGGGTCCCATTCCGGGAGCCACAGGGATATTGGGATTCCTGTCAATATTCAAGAGCAGTCAGGCATCATCAGCTTTTGAAGCAGTGAACTCTGCGTGCCGCTAGAGGTGTCAAAGGCATGTGAGGAATTCCGTTGAAAGGAGTCGAGGACCTAGGGCTTTTTCTAGGGACTCCACAGGGGATTCAGACATCCCTTCACCTTGTGAGATGAAAGAGGAGACTGTATTTAAACCACTGTAAGGAAACCCGGCCTCCTTTCCAGTCAGGGCTTCTCGCTGTATATTCCATTTGAGGCAGCAAACTCATTTTCCCTCCCTCACAGCTACTGCTGATAGAAGCCTTCTCTTGAGGGGCTTGCGGAAAGTTGGCATACGTCTTGAGTCTAAGTCAGGCAATCAGCTCTCATCTCCATGCAATTTGCGGTCCATGGAGCATTCCTCGAGTTGCTCTGCTGAACTTGGTGTTCCTCTATGCTTGGCAAGTTGTTCTCGGGGAACCTCTGGAGTTGTTTAAAGAAAGTCAAGCCACTGATCGTGTTTGATGGGAATAGTGGGATGGCTCTCGAGTCAAGGCAGGGGAATTGGGCCTAATCTCGATTTGATTTGGGGTACATGGAGCTCCTTCTCGATGCTGCTGTGACCTCAGTGTCCCTCTCTACTTTTGACAATGATCTTGCGAATTGTCTCGAGATCCATCAAGCATGTCGGGGCTCCTTACATGTTCATGGGCATCACGGGATTGCTCTGCATGCAGTGCAGGGAATCGTGCCTCATTTCGCTTTGCGGGGAAGTCTCATGTTTTTTCTGGAGTTGCGGCGGGGACCTGGGGTATATTCTCGAGTTACGGCGGGGATGGCCGTTCAACACTCGTGTTTGTCCAGCGACGTCAGGACTCCTGTCGAGTTACGAGGGACACCTCAGGAATCTCTTTGAGGATTGGCAGGGCCACAGGGATACTTCTCGAGGTGAGGAGGGAGACCCAGGGTCCCATTCCGGGAGCCACAGGAATATTGGGATTCCTGTCAATATTCAAGAGCAGTCAGGCATCGTCAGCTTTTGAAGCAGTGAACTCTGCGTGCCGCTAGAGGTGTCAAAGGCATGTGAGGAATTCCGTTGAAAGGAGTCGAGGACCTAGGGCTTTCTCTAGGGACTCCACAGGGGATTCAGACATCCCTTCACCTTGTGAGATGAAAGAGGAGACTGTATTCAAACCACTGCAAGGAAACCCGGCCTCCTTTCCAGTCAGGGCTTCTCGCTGTATATTCCATTTGAGGCAGCAAACTCATTTTCCCTCCCTCACACCTACTGCTGATAGAAGCCTTCTCTTGAGGGGCTTGCGGAAAGTTGGCATACGACTTGAGTCTAAGCCAGGCAATCAGCTATCATCTCCAGGCAATGTGGGGTCCACGGAGCATTCCACGAGTTGCTCTGCTGAACTTGGTATTCCTCTAGACTTGGAACGTTGTTCTCGGGGAAGTTCTGGAGTTGCCTAAATGAAGTCAAGCCACTGGTCGTGTTTGCTGGGGATTGCCGGATGGCTTTGGAGTCAAGGCATCGGAATCGGGCCTCATCTCGTGCTGATTTGGGGTAAATGGAGCTCCTTCACGATGCTGGTGTGACCTCAGGATCCCTCTCTAGTTGTGACAGTGTTCTTGCGGATTGTCTCGAGATACATCAAGCAAGTCGAGGCTCCATACATGTTTCATGGGATCACGGGATTGCTCTGCTTGCAGTGCAGGGGAATCAGGGCTCATCTCGCTTTGAGTGGGAAGTCTGATGGTTTTTCTCGAGTTGCGGCGGGGATATGGGGTATATTCTCGATTTACGGCGGGGATGGCCCTTCAACAATCGTGTTTGTCCAGCGACGTCAGGACTCCTGTCGAGTAACGAGGGACACAATAGGAATCTCTCCTAGGCCTGGCGAGGCCAAAGGGACGCTTCTCGAGGTGAGGCTGGAGACCCAGGGTCCCTTTACAGTAGCCACAGGGATATTCGGATTCCTGCCAATGTTCAAGAGGAGTCAGGCATCGTCAGATTTGAATCAGTGAACTCTGCGTGCTGCTCGAGGTGTCAAAGGCATGTGAGGTATTCCCTCGAAAGGATTCGGTGACCTAGGGCTTTCTCTAGGGACTCCACAGGGGACTCAGAAAAGCCTTCACCTTGTGAGATGAAAGAGGAGCCTGTATTCATGAAACTGAAAGGAAACCCGGCCTCCTTGCGAGTCAGGGCTTCTCGGTGTATATTCCACTTGAGGCAGAAAACTCAGTGTCCCTCCCTCAGAACTACTGCTGAGAGAAGCCTCCCCTTGAGGGGTTTGTAGAAAGTTGGCATACGTCTTGAGTCTAAGCCAGGCAATCAGCTCTCAACTCCAGGCAATTTGCGATCCACGGAGCATTCCTCGAGTTGCACTGCTGAACTTTGTATTCCTCTAGGCTTGGCACGTTGTTCTCGGGGAACCACTGGAGTTGCCTAAACTAAGTCAAGCCACTGGTCATGTTTGCTGGGGATCATGGGTTGGCTCTGGAGTCAACGCATGGGAATCGAGCCTCATCTCGTGTTGATTTGGGGTGCATGGAACTCCTTCTCTATGCTGGTGTGACCTCAGTGTCCCACTCTAGTTGTGACAGTGTTCTTGAGGATTGACTCGAGATCCATCAAGGAAGTCGAGGCTCCTTACATGTTCCATGGGAATCACGGGATTGCTCTGCATGCAGTGCAGGGGAATCGGGTCTCATCTCGCTGTGAGAGGGAAGTCTCATGGTTTTTCTCTAGTTGCGGCGGGGACCTGTGGTATATTCTCGAGTTACGGAGGGGATGGACCTTCAAAACTCGTGTTTGTCCAGCGACGTCAGGACTGTTGTCGAGTTAAGAGGGACACTTCAGGAATCTCTTCGAGGCTTGGCAGGGCCAAAGGGACGCTTCTCGAGGTGAGGAGGTAGACCCAGTATCCCTTTCCAGTAGCCCCAGGGGTATTGGGATTCCTGGCAATGTTCAAAAGGAGTCAGGCATCGTCACCTTTTGAAGCAGTGAACTCTGTGTGCCGCTCCAGGTGAAAAAGGCATGTGATGCATTCCGTCGAAAGGAGTCGGCGACCTAGGACTATCTTTAAGGACTCCACAGGGGACTCAGACATCTCTTCACCTTGTGAGATGAAAGAGGTGCCTGTATTCAAGCCACTGCAAGGAAACCCGGCCTCCTTTCCAGTCAGGGCTTCTCGCTGTATATTCCATTTGAGGCAGCAAACTCATATTCCCTCCCTCACACCTACTGCTGATAGAAGCCTTCTCTTGAGGTGCTTGCGGAAAGTTGGCATACGTTTTGAGTCTAAGCCAGGCAATCAGCTATCATCTCCAGGCAATTTGGGGTCCACGGAGCATTCCACGAGTTGCTCTGCTGAACTTCGTATTCCTCTAGACTTGGAACGTTGTTCTCGGGGAACTTCTGGAGTTGTCTAAATGAAGTCAAGCCACTGGTCGTGTTTGCTGGGGATAGGAGGATGGCTTTGGAGTCAAGGTATCGAAATCGGGCCTCACCTCGTGTTGATTTCGGGTACATGGAGCTCCTTCACGATGCTGGTGTGACCTCAGGATCCCTCTGTAGTTGTGACAGTATTCTTGCGGATTGTCTCGAGATACATCAAGCAAGTCGAGGCTCCATACATGTTTCATGGGATCACGGGATTGCTCTGCTTACAGTGCAGGGGAATCGGGGCTCATCTCGCTTTGAGTGGGATGTCTGATGGTTTTTCTCGTGTTGCGGCGGGGATATGGGGTATATTCTCGATTTAGGGCGGGGATGGCCCTTCAAAAATCGTGTTTGTCCAGCGACGTCAGGACTCCTGTCGAGTAACGAGGGACACAATAGGAATCTCTTCTAGGCTTGGCGAGGCTAAAGGGACGCTTCTCGAGGTGAGGCTGGAGACCCAGGGTCCCTTTACAGTAGCCACAGGGATATTCGGATTCCTGCCAATGTTCAAGAGGAGTCAGGCATCGTCAGATTGTAATCAGTGAACTCTGCATGCTGCTCGAGGTGTCAAAGGCATGTGAGGTATTCCCTCGAAAGGATTCGGTGACCTAGGGCTTTCTCTAGGGACTCCACAGGGGACTCAGATATGTCTTCACCTTGTGAGATGAAAGAGGAGCCAGTATTCATGCCACTGAAAGGAAACCCGGCCTCCTTTCGAGTCAGGGCTTCTCGGTGTATATTCCACTTGAGGCAGCAAACTCAGTGTCCCTCCCTCACAACTACTGCTGAGAGAAGCCTCCCTTTGAGGGGTTTGTAGAAAGTTGGCATACGTCTTGAGTCTAAGCCAGGCAATCAGCTCTCAACTCCAGGCAATTTGCGATCCACGGAGCATTCCTCGAGTTGAGCTGCTGAACTTGGTATTCCTCTAGGCTTGGCACGTTGTTCTCGGGGAACCTCTGGAGTTGCCTAAACTAAGTCAAGCCACTGGTCATGTTTGCTGGGGATCGTGGGTTGGCTCTGAGTCAACGCATGGGAATCGAGCCTCCTCATCTCGTGTTGATTTGGGGTGCATGGAACTCCTTCTCTATGCTGGTGTGACCTCAGTGTCCCACTCTAGTTGTAACAGTGTTCTTGAGGATTGACTCGAGATCCATCAAGGAAGTCGAGGCTCCTTACATGTTCCATGGGAATCACGGGATTGCTCTGCATGCAGTGCAGGGGAATCGGGTCTCATCTCGCTGTGAGAGGGAAGTCTCATGGTTTTTCTCTAGTTGCGGTGGGGACCTGTGGTATATTCTCGAGTTACGGAGGGGATGGACCTTCAAAACTCGTGTTTGTCCAGCGACGTCAGGACTGTTGTCGAGTTAAGAGGGACACTTCAGGAATCTCTTCGAGGCTTGGCAGGGCCAAAGGGACGCTTCTCGAGGTGAGGAGGTAGACCCAGTATCCCTTTCCAGTAGCCCCAGGGGTATTGGGATTCCTGTCAATGTTCAAAAGGAGTCAGGCATTGTCACCTTTTGAAGCAGTGAACTCTGTGTGCCGCTCCAGGTGAAAAAGGCATGTGATGCATTCCGTCGAAAGGAGTCGGCGACCTAGGGCTATCTTTAGGGACTCCACAGGGGACTCAGACATCCCTTCACCTTGTGAAATGAAAGAGGAGCCTGTATTCAAGCCACTGCAAGGAAACCCGGCCTGCTTTCTAGTCAAGGCTTCTCGGTTTATATTCCCCTTGAGGCAGCAAACTCAGGGTCCCTCCCTCACACCTACTGCTGAGAGAAGCCTCCCCTTGAGGATCTTGTGGAAAGCTGACATACAAGTTTAGTCTAAGCCAGGCAATCATCTCTCAACTCCAGGCAATTTGCGGTCCACGGAGCATTTCTCAAGTTGCTTTGCTGAAATTGGGATTGCACTAGTCTTGGCACGTTTTTCTCGGGAAACCTCTGGAGTTGCTTAAAGGAAGTCAAGACACTGGTCGTGTTTTCTGTGTAACGGGGGATGGCTCTGTAGTCAGGGCAGGGGAATCGGGCCTTACCTCGAGTTGATTTGGTGTACATGGAGCTAATTCGCGATGTTGGTGTGACCACAGGGTCCCTCTCTACTTGTTACAGTTTTCTTTCGGATTTTCTCGAGATCCATCAAGCATGTCGGGGCTCCTTACTTGTTTCATGGGGTTCATGGGATTGCTCTGCATGCAGTGCAAGGGAATCGGGCCTTATTTCTCTTTGAGGGGGAAGTCTCATGGTTTTTCTTGAGTTGCGGAGGGGATCTGGAGTATATTCTCGAGTTATGGCGGGGATGGTCCTTCAACACTTGTTTTTGTCCAGCGACATCAGGACTCCTGTCGAGTTACGAGGGACACCTCAGGAATCTTTTCGAGGCTTGGCAGGGCCAAAGATACACTTTTCGAGGTGAGGCGGGAAACCCAGGGTCCCTTTCCAGGAGCCACAGGGATATTGTAATTCCTGTCAATGTTCAAGAGTAGTCAGGCATCGTTAGCTTTTGAAGCAGTGAACTCTGTGTGCCGCTCGAGGTGTCAAAGTCATGTAAGGTATTCCGTTGAAAGGAGTCGGGGACCTAGGGCTTTCTCTAGGGACTCCACAGGGGATTCAGACATCCCTTCATATTGTGAGATGAAAGAGGAGACTGTATTCAAACCACTGCAAGGAAACCCGGCCTCCTTTTGAGTCAGGGCTTCTCGGTGTATATTCCATTTGAGGCAGCAAGCTCATTGTCCCTCCCTCACACCTACTGCTCATAGAAGCCTTCCCTTGAGGGGCTTGTGGAAAGTTGGCATACGTCTTGACTCTAAGCCAGGCAATCAGCTCTCATCTCCAGGCAATTTGGTGTCCACGGAGCATTCCACGAGTGGCTCTACTGAACTTGGTATTCCTCTAGACTTGGAACGTTGTTCTCGGGGAACTTCTGGAGTTGCCTAAATGAAATCAAGCCACTGGTCGTGTTTGCTGGGGATTTGCGGATGGCTTTGGAGTCACGCCTTCGGAATCGGGTCTCATCTCGTGTTGATTTGGGGTACATGGAGCTCCTTCACGATGCTGGTGTGACCTCAGGATCCCTCTCTAGTTGTGACAGTGTTCTTGCAGATTGTCTCGAGATTCATCAAGCAAGTCGAGGCTCCATACATGTTTCATGGGGATCACGGGATTGCTCTGCTTGCAGTGCAGGGGAATCGGGGCTCATCTCTCTGTGAGGGGAAAGTCTGATGATTTTTCTCAAGTTGCAGCGGGGATATAGGGTATATTCTCGATTTACGGCGGGGATGACCCTTCAAAAATCGTGTTTGTCCAGCGACGTCTGGACTCCTGTTGAGTTACGAGGGACACAAAAGGAATCTCTTCTAGGCTAGGCGGGGCCACAGGGACGCTTCTCAAGGTGAGGCTGTAGAACCAGGTTCCCTTTCCGGTAGCCACAGGAATATTCGGATTCCTGCCAATGTTCAAGAGGAGTCAGGCATCGTCAGATTTGAAGCAGTGAACTCTGTGTGCTGCTCGAGATATAAAAGGCATGTGAGGCATTCCCTCGAAAGGAGTCTGTGACCTAGGGCTTTCTCTAGGGACTCCACAGGGGACTCAGATATGCCTTCACCTTGTGAGAAAAAAGAGGAGCCTGTATTCATGAAACTGTAAGGAAACCCGGCCTCCTTTCGAGTCAGGGCTTCTCGGTGTATATTCCACTTGAGGCAGAAAACTCAGTGTCCCTCCCTCACAACTACTGCTGAGAGAAGCCTCACCTTGAGGGGTTTGTAGAAAGTTGGCATACGTCTTGAGTCTAAGCCAGGCAATCAGCTCTCAACTCCAGGCAATTTGCGATCCACGGAGCATTCCTCGAGTTGCGCTGCTGAACTTGGTATTCCTCTAGGCTTGGCACGTTGTTCTCGGGGAACCTCTGGAGTTGCCTAAACTAAGTCAAGCCACTGGTCATGTTTGCTGGGGATCGTGGGTTGGCTCTGGAGTCAACGCATGGGAATCGAGCCTCATCTCATGTTGATTTGGGGTGCATGGAACTCCTTCTCTAAGCTGCTGTGACTTCAGTGTCCCACTCTAGTTGTGACAGTGTTCTTTAGGATTGACTCGAGATCCATCAAGGAAGTTGAGGCTCCTTACATGTTCCATGGGAATCACGGGATTGCTCTGCATGCAGTGCAGGGGAATCGGGTCTCATCTCGCTGTGAGAGGGAAGTCTCATGGTTTTTCTCTAGTTGCGGTGGGGACCTGTGGTATATTCTCGAGTTACGGAGGGGATGGACCTTCAAAACTCGTGTTTGTCCAGCGACGTCAGGACTGTTGTCGAGTTAAGAGGGACACTTCAGGAATCTCTTCGAGGCTTGGCAGGGCCAAAGGAACGCTTTTCGAGGTGAGGAGGTAGACCCAGTATCCCTTTCCAGTAGCCCCAGGGGTATTGGGATTCCTGTCAATGTTCAAAAGGAGTCAGGCATCGTCACCTTTTGAAGCAGTGAACTCTGTGTGCCGCTCCAGGTGAAAAAGGCATGTGATGCATTCCGTCGAAAGGAGTCGGCGACCTAGGGCTATCTTTAGGGACTCCACAGGGGACTCAGACATCCCTTCACCTTGTGAGATTAAAGAGGAGCCTGTATTCAAGCCACTGCAAGGAAACCCGGCCTCCTTTCTAGTCAAGGCTTCTCGGTTTATATTCCCCTTGAGGCAGCAAACTCAGGGTCCCTCCCTCACACCTACTGCTGAGAGAAGCCTCCCCTTGAGGACCTTGTGGAAAGCTGACATACGAGTTTAGTCTAAGCCAGGCAATCAGCTCTCAACTCCAGGCAATTTGCGGTCCATGGAGCATTCCTCGTGTTGCTTTGCTGAAATTGGGATTGCACTAGTCTTGGCACGTTTTTCTCGGGGAACCTCTGGAGTTGCTTAAAGGAAGTCAA
>JAJLRB010001100.1:0-16437 GCA_020976825.1 Odocoileus hemionus
AAAACCCCCCTTTCGAGGTCTTGAACCCCGGGGAAAAAAAGTGACACGATGGGTCTCCAAGCTCCAGAGAGTTAGCCAGAAATGATAGAGAGTGAAGAAAAAAAGAGAGAGAGACAAATAAAGACCCGGGGACCTAAGCTCTAATGGAGCAAAGGTGCTTTAATGAATTTTTATGAGTATATACAGGATGCAGAACAAGAAACTTCGTTCGGGAATGATAGAGTTCCGCAAACCAAACAAACTGCAACGGTTCCAAGGAACAAGGATAATGTTAGTCACAAGGTCAGAAACAATCCATATCTCAAGAAAGGGAAGGGACTAAGCAGTTTTGTCTTAAAGAGTTACTCTGCTGCTCTTGGTCTTCCTCTGGTCTTTGGACGGTGTCTCGAGGATTCTCTGCTGTTTTTAAAGGAAGTCAATCCACTTCTCGTGTTAGATGGGGAATTCAGGATATCTCTGGAGCACATGCAGGGGAAATCTGGACTCATCTCGAGTTGATTTGTGATCACGAGCCCTTTCCTTTTTACTTGTGGCCGGACAACATGCGTCCCTCTATGTGTCCTTTTTGACAGTGTTCTTGGAGGACTCCACTGAAAGTTCCAACCAGAAAGACCTAGAACCTTCCCATTCATGTTTGAAATATGTGATCACGTAATAGTCACAGCATGCAAAATCAGGGGAAATCGGGCCTAAAAATCGTGGCAGCGAGGGGGGAAGTCCTCGTGGTTTTTCTTTCCCCCTCGAGTTGCCGGATAGTTGGGAACCATGGGATAGCCCCTTACCTCTCGTGGTAGGACGATGTATGGTCCATCAAAAACTTGTGTACATTCAGCGATGTCAGGATTCCATGTCTAGTTAACAGGAACATCATCGGGCTTCTCCCTCGAGTCTTGGCATGGGCAATAGGACCGCCTCTTTAATTTAGTAAATAAAATAAAAAAAAAAAAAAAAAAAAAAAATGGGGGTTGAGACATGGGGACCCACAGTTTCCCTTTCCAGGTTGCCACATTATATTGGGTATTTCTATCAATTTTCAATAGGATACTGTCATCTTCGCCTTTTGGGAGCACTGAAACTCCAAGTTCCCTTTCGAGAATTTTTTCAAAAGGAAAAATGCATTTTTATTTATCATTGGTTAGGCCCCAGTTAGAAAAAGATGTAAGTGGGAACTAGGGTTCTTTCTTTCCTTCTAAAAGACTCCACAGGGGATTCAGACCAACCCTTCATCCTAGTGTTACAATTAACAGACGAGCCTTGCATTTCCAAGTGCACATGCATGTGAGAAATCAGGCCTTATTTTTTCCCGACCCCGCCCGAGATAAACCAGTCAGGGCACCTCTGGTGTCCGTTTTTCCAATTGGAGGCAGTAAAATATACATACTCAGATTTCCCCCTCACATATCCCACTAGCTGAGAGACTGCACTCATCTTAAGAAGCTTAGTGGAATGTCTTCATCTCTCCTTTGAGTCAGATGCCATGAATTCCACTCTCTACTCACAAGATGAAAATGGAATGATGGTGTTTTTTTTTGGGTAGCAAAAAAAACGGAGCTTTTTTCGAGTTTGCTGTGCGAACTTGGTTGTTCCTCTAGAGTTTGTGGAACGGTCATCCCGAGTTTTCTCTGGAGTTGATTAGGGAACGACAAGCCACGTGTTTGTTTGACGTTGATGGCGGAATGGCTCTGGGATCTAATGCAGGGACACAGGCCTCATCTCGAGTTGATTATGAGGGTACAGTGAATGCTTTTATACTGCTGTTGTGACTTCTGGGTCCCTCTATACTTGTTTCAGTGTTCTTGGGACCTCTGATTTCCCATCAAGGAAGTCACTGCTCCTTTTTTTTTGACGAGAAACACGAAATTACTCTACAATCTATAAATTTGGTAAATCGAGCCTCTTCTCACAGTGCGGGAAGTTTCATGTTTTTCTTCGAGTTGCACAGGAACCTTGGAATATTCTCGAAAAAGATGGGAAGGGCCCCTTCAAAACTCGGGTTTGTTCAGCGACGTCTGGACTCCTGTCTAGTTGCTTGGAACAGCTCTGTATTCCCGTCGATGCTTGGCAGGCTTTTTAAAGGGACGCCTCTCGAGGTGAGGCTTGAGACCCAGGTTCTCTTTCCAGTTGCCACAGGGATATTGGAATTCTGTCAATTTCAAGCAGACTCTGGCATCGTCTCCTTTTGAAACATTGAACTCATTGAACCCCGGGGTTCCTTTCGTGTTGTCAAAGGGATGTGAGGCATCCCGTCGAGATGAGGCGGCGAACTAGGGCTTTCTCTAAGTTCTCCACAGGGTTTTTCAGACATCCACTTCACCTTGTGAAGAAAGACGGCCTGCATTAAAGTAACTGCAGGGAAATCCGGCCTTATTTCGCGTCAGGGCACCTGGGTGTCCGTCTTTTTTGAGGCACAAACTCTGATTGCCCTCACATATCTACTGCTGAAGATCCCCTCATCTTAGAGCTTGTGGAATGTCCTCATTCCTCTTGAGACGTGCCAGGAATCCACTCTCATCTTGAATAATTTGGCGTACAAGAGCTTTTCTCGAGTTGGGGTGCTAAATTTTTGCTTTTTCTTCTTGACATAGTTGTTTGTTTTTTGGGAATCACTGAAGTTGCCTGAGGGAAGTTAAGCCCTTTAATGTGTTTTATGTGGAATGTGGGATGGCTCTGGAACCAATTGCAGGGCAATCGGCCTCATCGTGATTGATTTCAAGTACACAGATCTCGTTCGGTTTGCTGCGGTGACCTCTGGGCCCCATAGACATGTGATGTGTTCTTTGGGTTCTCTGCTATTCCATCCAGGAAGTCCAGGCTCAATTGGTAGATTGATGTGGAACACTGGGATTGGCTTCGAATGCATTGTAGGGGAATGAAGGCCACATCCAGTTGCGCTGAGCGAGGAAATCTCATGGTTTTTCTTGAGTTGTTGGTTCGATCCTGGTGGATACTCCTCTGAGTTACAGCGATGTGGATGTGACCCTTCAAAACTCATGTTTGGTTTCAGATGAAGTCAGGCACTCCTGTCTAGTTGCGAGGGACACCTCGGGATTCATCCTCGAGGGCCTATGGCAGGGCAATACGGACACGCTTAATGATGTGAAGGCAGGGGGAGGAGACACAGGCTCCCTCTCCCGTTGCCACAGGGATATTGGGGTTCCCCTATCAATCCTCAAGAGGATTTCAGGACATCGTCTCCTTTGAAGCATTGAAACTATTGGGCTACCTCCTCGTAGTAGTGCAAAGGGATGTGAGGCATTCAATCCTTTTTCAGATGATGCTGGGATACCAGGGCTTTCATCTAAGGGTCTCCCACAGGGGCATTCAGACTATCCTCTTCGTCTTGTGAGATGAAGAAAGCTGCATTCAAGTCACTGCTGGGAAATTCCGGCCCTTATTTTCCATCAGGGCATCTCGGTGTCCATCCAACTTGAGGCAGCAAATTCCGGGTCCCTCTCACTTACCTATAGCTAAGAAGCCCTCCTCTTAGGTGCTTATGAAAAGGGTCGCTTTCCACTTTGTCAAAGCCAGGGAATCTGCTCTTCTCTCGAGATGATTTGGGTACATTGAACTTTTCTCGTTGGAATGTGCTAAACTTGATGTCCTTCTATACTTGAGAGGGTGTTTCGGGGAATCTTGGAGCTTCCCCAAGGAAGTCAAGCCACTTGTCTTGTTTTTATGGGGAATGCGGATGGCTCTGCGGACAATGCAGTAGAATCTGGACTCATTTCGAGTTGAATTGGGAAAACAGGAGCTCTTTCATTTGCTGCGGTGACTCCAGTATCCCCTTAAACGTGACAGTGTTCTTGAGGACCTCTGATCATCCAGAATCCAGATCCATTCCTGTTGATGTGTAACTTGATTGCTCTCACCCAATGAAGGGAAATCGACCTCATCTGCGGCTAAGGACTCCTCGCCGTTTTTCTCGAGTGCGCTGGAACCTGGGTAATTCTCTTAGGACTTGGATGCATTTCAAAACTCGAGTTTTTACATCCGAACTCAATACCCATGTCTATTTCTAGGACACATCAGATTTTCATCGAGCTTGCAGCAATATGTTGTCTCATTATGAGACTTAACACAGGTCCCTTTCTGTTCCTCACAGTGATTGTTTTGGATTTCCCTATCAAATGTTTTTTTTTTTTTATAGAGGAGATGTCAGGGCTTGTTGGTCCCTTTGGACGCATTGAAACTTCAAGTTTCTCTCGAATATTTTAAGGGGATTTAGCTATGTGGGGATGGTGTATTTGTGTGAGGCTTCCTGTCGACATCAGGCGGAACTAGACTTTCTCTATAGTCTCCACAGGGGAGTTCACTACATCCCTTCACCTTGGAGATGAAAGACTAGTAGCCTGCATCTAAGTCACTGGAGGAAATCCGGCCAAATTTCGAGTCAGGGCATCTTGGTGTCATTTCCACCGTGAGCGAGCAAACTCAGGGTCCCTCACACATAACTAAATTAGCTACAGACAAAAAAGAGGCCTCCTGTTCAGATGAGCTCGTTGTGGAAATGTTGCATTCCTCTTGAGTCCAAAAATAAGGTGAACTCCCACTGCTTCTCCAAATCCGTCGCAGATGATATGTGGTGTACCCCGGGGGGCAGTTCTTGAAGTTGGGTGGGGAGGGTGTGTGCTGAACTTGTGTTTCTTTCCTCTGGAACTTTATATTTTTAACCTTGTTCCTATAGGCAAACACAACCAAGAATATATATTCTTTTAATTGTTAGCATTTTATAGATTCATAGAAACATAGTTTATCACAATCATATTGTATAACGTCCATCTCCAGTAAAATATATATTTATATTTCATTAACAGCTGAAAATCTCTTCACTCCCTTCGCAAGAAAATCCCCGTGTAACACAGAGTAACCAATGTACAGAGCAATTAACGCTTTCAAATCCAATTCATTTGAAAATGACCCAGCCATCCAACAAATTTTCGACAACTTAGTTCAGCAAACTCCAGAAACCTAATCACTCTCCATCCCAAGAGACCACGTTCGATTATAGAAGAATAGATCAATTTATAAAAATACAATTCTTTTTAATTAGAAGCATATCTAAAAAAGTTTAAATCTCATCTATAAAATTTACATATATATATTATATAATATGACACATACATATAAAGAGTTACCTTTTTTAGGACAAGCGTATCTTACCCAAAACCAAGCATGAACAAAAGTAATATATAGAAGTTGATGACTCCAAGACATGTCCCTACTAGGTTAAGATAATATGTTATATAGAAATACACATCACAATTAAATGAATAACATTATACCCAACATGGAACACCGATCCGCTCTTGTAAAGCGGATTCCAAATGAGAGCCCCATTAACTACACACTATCTAAAAACAAAAAATTTACATTTGATACGATAGTAATTATTTAGATACAGATAGACATCCGTTTCCCCTTGATAAAATTGTAAAATATCATGTTGTTTTATTTTATTTATTTTGATCTTAAACAATTTACTCTTTGCTGGAGTCCCTATATAGAGTGGGCTGTGTTTCCCAATAAAATGATAAGAGTTAACTTAAAGTTTTTTCATAGGCCATATATTAGTTTCAACAAGATGCTGCGCTGGAAATCCGGAAATAAATAAATATTTAAGCAAGTTGAAACTTTCCTGTTTCTAACACTTTCATCATGTAACTGGTTTTTCAATTTCGAATTCAAGATAGTTTTATTTTCAACAGTTTCCACTGCAGTCTAAAGAATATCAATAGCCATCAGTGTCATCAAAAATACCTTTTCTCCATTTCGTAGCTTTGTGTATAATATTTAACGATAATATGCATGAGGAAATGTTTTGTCACCAGTGGACGTAAAGCCTTGCTACAAAATTTTGACAAATCCTAGGACTACTAAGAACGACGGCAAATGTGGAACCCTATTTTCAATACTCTGGTCATGGAGAATCTCAGGGAGAGGGGAGCCACGTGGGCTGATATCTATGGGGTCGCAATTGAGTAGGAAACGACCGAAGTGACTTAGCAGGTCAGCAGGTAGCAGGATATATTAAGCATGCCTGAGGTAACATAGTCTACTGAAATCTTTTATGAGCACATGTGATTAGGATAAGGAGGAACAGAAAATTATTCAGTCTCCCCATCCTAAAGGGTGTAAAGGCATATTAAAAAATCAATCTTGTGAATCAGTAACAATAATGTTCCAAATTTGAGGAATACGTTAATGGGATCTCTGGTACAATGGCAGCCCCCAGGTTTCAAAAAAGAATGAAAACTTTTTTAAACTATCTTGTTTAAGAGACACCATTTGTATATATACCCTTTGTATAACAAAAATAGGAGAGTTCCAAAAAGAGCAAGATTCTTCATATATCTTCCATTTTCAATTGTGTGTTTATAAGTTCTTTAGTAGCTTGTAAATTTTTCCTTTGTAAAGGGGGCCATTTTGCTTTGTCCCTAAATAGGCTCATAAATTTCTCGCTTATTTTAATAATTCTTTTGTTTGTTCAAATGATCAGTGGGTGGCCCTAGGAAAAATAATGGAATGTATATCTAAGTTTTCCATTGCATAATGTAATCCCTTCCTATTAGATTGAGTGGTGCATGAAGCACATAAGTGTATTAATGTTGTAGGTTGGCATTTTTTTTGGGGT
Organism: Odocoileus hemionus; assembly: GCA_020976825.1. Taxonomy (NCBI): domain Eukaryota; kingdom Metazoa; phylum Chordata; class Mammalia; order Artiodactyla; family Cervidae; genus Odocoileus; species Odocoileus hemionus. The sequence continues at coordinate 6,632 of JAJLRB010001100.1, forward strand.
CTATCATATGTGAAGATTTGAATATTTTGATAATTTATTCTTGTATTTATGGCTTGAGAAATTCCTGCAATTTCTGGCCAGAGAACTTTTTCTATAGGTCAGGATTTGGGCCAAAAGATTATATGAAATGATAAATTGATAGACCCCAGTGCTTTGAGAGAGGTATCCAAAAATCTTTTACCATTAATTTTGATATTTATATTTGGCGTCAGACATATTTAAATAACCAATGATGTCCATAAGGATTGTTTTTGATCAGTATTAACCACATCTGCCTCTCCGAACATTAGTAGAGAAGTTAATAGAAATGTAATAGCAAAAGAAAGTAAATTGAGCAATTTTGTCCCCCCTTTGAATTGCCATAGAATCTGAGCTTGACATCATAATTTGAATTTCCTCCTTTGTATTTGAATCAATTATTTCCTGCCGAAGATTAATTCCTTTAGATGACCAAAAAATTAGATTAGCCCTGTAAACGCCTGAAGTGTTTAGTGAGGCCAAGTGGTCCAAAAACGCCATGCAGTGTACTCTAGAATGGGACTGCTTGAAGGTAAAAGAAACAATCATTTAGGGCTGGTGTACTAATGACATGCACTGCCTGGACATATGTGGGTTTGAGGAAAAGATAGAATCTGCCCCTCAGTGTTTGTTGTAGGGTCCTGGGAGTTCCACATCTGTGCAGTCTCCTGGAATAGGAATTGCTTCAATATGCAAAACGTTAAATTGACTGTCTTTTGGCCCATGAGCATTCCTCTGTGGCAGCAAGGTCAAATTTGATGGAGGGCTTTTTGATTAGCCTTCCTAGTGCAGTCCCATTTTTTAAACGGTTTTTTATCTCCACATGTAATGCATCCTTCATTTCTTCTCTTTTAAAAAGGTTTGTTAGCATTGCCTCAACTATATTTGTGCATCTTTTCAGTTTATTTGATCCCTAGATTGTGACAAGCCTTTAAATAATTAAAAAAAGTAAAAATTAAAATCCTAGTCCTGACAAATTGCAAGATATATTCTCTATGAACATTACTGTTATGCAGTCTCATAAGCAAGTAATTTCTCTAGCCTGTTTTGTTTTTGGTTACTCTTCCCCAAATTACATTATGGGAAATAGCAACGTGTCTAGTCCTAGCTTAAAAATTAATGCAAACTTTTTTCATTAGTTTCACAAACAAAGAGACTTTTGGAGTTTCGACTGTTGTCAGGAGAAGCATTTTGGAGCAGTCAGGCAGCAGGGCTAGCAAGAAAATTTTTGAGATATTTTGTAATGTTTTAATTGAGCCTTTTGTAAAGTTTAATCATTTAATTTATATGTATATAATAAGTGTTTTGTCTGTTGCTGAATATTGGAAGGGCTAGAAAAACCTTTAAATGTCAGAATTACAGCCTTAATAAGAGCGCATAAGGGGCTAGAGATCAATTGGAATAGTTTTTCCTTGTTTGGCTGCTCATTTAACATTTTCTTTGACACGGAGCACAATATTTATAAGTCAAAACTGCATTTATGAGGAAACTGAAGGATTATGTTCAACTACTGTTTGAAGACAAGCCTCTATTCATTGGCGTAAACCAGAAGTCCCTGAAATGTAAAGAAGTGGTGAAGTAAAGTAGAACAAATAATGGGGGGCTGGCCAGCCTTTAAAGCCATGCCTTAGTATTTACAGACCTGCAATTGGTCCATGTGTCACTCCTTCCCACTAGATATAGCACCACTTATACCAGTGTCCCTGTTTTCTTTTTCTTTGTGCCAATTTGCTGGGTCCTTTAATGGACTGAACTTTGTGGTACGGAGTTTGGCGATCAGGAATGTAAAGAGTTAGAAAGAGTTGATATCCCTTGCCTTTACACAAAGAGGACCAATATTGTCCTTGACACTGGGCACCGGCACCACTCCTCATTAACGTACCAGGCACCTTCTCGAGGGGTCTTCGAAGCCCGGGCAGAAAAGTGAGCATGACGGGTCCCCAAGCTCCAGAAGAGTAGCCAGAAATGATAGAGAGTGAGAGAGAGAAAAAAGAGAGAGAGAGACAAAAAAAGACCCGGAACCTAAGCTCTAATGGAGTCAAAGGTGCTTTAATGATTTTTATGAGTATATACAGGCTGCAGTACAAGAAACTACTTTCGGGAATGATAGAGTTCAGCAAACCAAACAAACTGCACGGTTTACCAATGGGAACAAGGAGTAATGTTAGTCACAAGGTCAGAAGACAATCCATATCTCAAGAAAGGGAAGGGGACTAAGCAGTTGTGTCTTGAAGATTGCTCTGCTGAACTTGGTCTGTTCCTCTGGACTTTGGACGGTGTTCTCGAGCATTCTCTGTTGTTGTTTAAAGAAAGTCAATCCACTTCTCTTGTTCGCTGGGTAATTCATGATGGCTCTGGAGCACATGCAGGGGAATCAGGACTCATCCTCGAGTTGTATTTGCGGAACACGGGAGCCCTTTCATGTTACTGGCGGTGACATCAGGGTCCCTCTAGACTTGTGACAGTATTCTTGGGACTCTCTGAAGTTACCATGCAGGAAGTCCAAACTCTCTTTCATGTTTGATGGGAAACACGGAATTGCTCCTGCATGCAATGCAGGGGAATCGGGCCTCATCTGGCCAGCGAGGGGGAAGTCTCATGTTTTTCTGAGTTTGGCGGGGCCCTGGGTATATTCGTTGAGTTACGGGCGGGGATGGCCCTTCAAAACCCGTGTTTGTTCAGCGACGTCGGACTCCTGTCTATTACGAGGACAAACCATCAGGAATCTCATGCGAGGCTTGGCAGGCAAAAGGGACGCTTCTCGAGTTGAGGCGGAGACGCAGGTCCCTTTCCAGTACCAAAGAATTATTGGAATTCCTCTCAAATGTATAAAAAGAAGTCAGCATCGTCCCATTTTGGAACAGTGAACTCCACGTGCCTCTCGAGTGTCAAAAGCATGTGAGGCATTCTGTCGAAATGAGAAGGCTGGGACCTTGGCTTTCTCTAGGACTCCACAGGGGATTCAGACATCGCTTCTTCTCTTGAGAAGAGGAAAGATGAGCCTGTATTCAAGCCACTGCAAGGATATCCGCCTCCTTCGAGTCAGGGCTTCTCCGGTGTATATTCCACTTGAGCAGTAAACTCAGGGTCCCTCCCTCACAACTATTGCTGAGAGAAGCCTCCTCTTGATCGGCTGTGGAAGGTTGTCATACGTCTTGCTGTCTAGAGGACCAGGGAATCAGCTCTCATCTAGAGACGACTTGGGGTACAAGGAGCATTCCTCGAGTTGCTGTGCTGAACTTTGCTTTCCTCTAGACTTGGACGGTGTTTCTCGAGTAATCCTCTGGAGTTTTGCCTAAAGGTTTCATGGCCACTGGTAGTGTTTGATGTGGGGAACGGGGGATGGCTCTGGATTCCCAATGCAGCAAATCGGACCTCATCTCCAGTTTTATTTGGTGTACATGGAGCTCTCTTTCGCGTTGCTGGGGTGACCTCAAGGCGTCCCTGTAGACGTGTGCCAAGTGTTCTTGGGGACTCTCTCGAGATCCGTCAAGCAAGTCGATGCTCCTTTCATGCTTGATGGGTATCACGGAATTGTTCAGCAGGCAATGCAGGAGAATCGGGCCTCATCTCGCTTCGAGGGGGAAGTCTCATGGTTTTTCTGGAATTGAGGCAGGTATCAGGGGTATATGCTCGAGTAACGGAGGGGATGGCCCCTCAAAACAAGTGTTTGTTCAGTGACGTCGGGACTCAAGTCTAGTTACGAGGGACACCTCAGGAATCTCTGGAGGCTTGGCAGGGCAAAAGGGACGCTTCTCGAGGTGAGGCTGGAGACCCATGTCCATATTTCCAGTAGCCACAGTAATATTGCGAATTCCTCTCAATGTGCAACAAGAGTCAGGCATCGTCACTTTTGGAAGCATGAACTCCGCGTGCCTCTCGAGGTGTCAAAATCATGTGAGGCATTCCATCGAAAAGAGGCGGGGAACTCGGGCTATCTCTACGGACTCCACATGGCTATTCAGACATCCCTTCTCCTTGTGAGATGAAAGATTAATCGCCTGTATTCAAGCACACTGCAAGGAAATCCAGCCTCCTTTCGAGTCAGGCTTCTCTGTGTATATTCCACTTGAGGCAGCAAACTCAGGGTCCCCTCCCTCACACCTATTGCTTTAAGAGCAAAGCGTCCTCTTGAGGGGCTTGGTGGAACGTTGCCCATACGTCTTGTGGTCTAAGCCAGGGAATCAGCTCTCATCTCGAGACGATTTTCGGGGAAAAGGGAGCATTCCTCGAGTTGCTGTGCTGAACTTGGTGTTCCTCTAGACTTGAGACGGTGTTCTTGGGGAATCTCTGAGTTGCGTAAAGGACGTCAGGCCACTGGTCGTGTTTGATGGGAACGGGGATGGCTCTGGAGTCAATACAGAGAAATCGGGCCTCATCTCGAGTTGATTTGGGTACATGGAGCTCCTTCACGTTGCAAGGGGTTACCTCAGTGTCCCTCTAGACGTGTGACAGTGTTCTTGGGCACTCTATCGAGATCCATTGAGCAAGTCGAGGCTCCATACATGTTTGATGGGGATCACGGAATTGCTCTGCATGCAATGCAGGAGAATCAGGCCTCATCTCGCTTCGAGGGGAAAGTCTCATGGTTTTTCTCGAGTTGCGAGCGGGACCTGGGTTATATTCTTGAGTTACGGCGGGACGGCCCTTCAAACCCGTGTTTGTTCAGCGACGTCGGACTCCTGTCTAGATACGAGGGATACCTCAGGAATCTCTGCGAGGCATGGCAGGGCAAAAGGGACTGCTTCTTGAGGTGAGGCGGGAGACCAGGGTCCCTTTCCAGTAGCCACAGAATATATTTGGGATTCCTCCAATGTTACAAGGGAAGTCAGGCATCGTCACTTTTGGAAGCAGTGAACTCCACACGTGATTCTCGAGGTGTCAAATGCAAGTGAGGCATTCTGTCGAAATGAGGCGGGACCTTGGCTTTCTATAGGGACTCACACAGCTGATTCAGACATCCCTTCTCCTTGTGAGATGAAAGATGAGCCTGTATTCAAGCCACTGCAAGGAAATCCGGGCCTTCCTTTAGAGTCAGGGCTTCTCGTTGTATATTCCACTTGAGGCAGCAAACTCAGGGTCCCTCCCTCACACCTATTGCTGAAGTATAAGCCTCCTCTTGACGCGGCTTGTGGAAGTTTGGCATACGTCTTGCGTCTAGGCCAGGAATCAGCTCTCATCTCAAGACGATTTGGGGTACAAGGAGCATTCCTCGAGTTGCTCTGCTGAATGTGCTTTTCCTAGAGATTTATGGACGGTGTTCTCGAGTAATCTCTGGAGTTGCCTAAAGGTAGTCAGGCCACTGGTCGTGTTTCATGGGTAACGGGGGATGGCTCTGGAGTCAATGCAGCAGAATCGGGCCTCATCTCGAGTTTATTTGGTACATGAGCTCTTTCGCGTTACTGGGGTGACCTCAGGTCCCTGTAGACGTGTGAAAGTGTTCTTGGGGACTCTCCCGAGATCCGTCAAGCAAGTCGATTCTCCTTTCATGCTTGATGGGTATCACGGAATTGTTCTGCATGCAATGCAGGAGAATCGGCCTCATCTCGCTTCTAGGGGGGAAATCTCGATGTTTTTTCTTCCAGTTGATTGAGGGCCCTGGGGTATATTCTCGAGTTACGGTGGGGATGGCCATTCAAAACACGTGTTAGTCAGTGACATCGGGACTCCAGTCTATGTTACGAGGGACAACCTAAGGAATCTTTGCGAGACTTTGGCAGGGCACAAAGGACGCTTCTTCGCTTCTCGAGGTGATGCGGGAGACCCAGGTCCCTTCCAGTAGCCACAGAAATATTGGGATTCCTCTCAATGTTCAAGAGACCGTCAGGCATCGTCACTTTTGGAAGCAGTGAACATCCGCATGCCTCTCTCGAGGTGTCAAAGGCAAGTGAGGCATTCGTCGAAATGAGGCGGGTGGACCTCGGGCTTTCTCTAGGGACTCTAGAGCTGCTTCAGACATACCTTCACCATGTGAGATGAAAGATGAGCCTGTATTCAAGCCACTGCAAGGAAATTCGGCCTTCTTTGAGTCAGGTCTTCTCGTGTATATTCCACTTGAGGCAGCAAACTCAGGGTCCCTCCCTCACACCTATTGCTGAGAGAAGCCTCCTCCTTAGGCGCTTGTGTAAGTTGGGCATACGTCTTGCTTCTAGCCAGGGATTCAGCTCTCATCTCCAGGCAATTTGGGGGTCCATGGAGCATTCCTCGAGGTTGTTCGTGCTGAACTTAGTATTCCTGTTAAGGCTTGGCACATTGTTCTTGGGGAACTTCTGGAGTTGCCTAAAGAAAGTCTAGCCACTGGTCCTGTTATTTTGATGGGGAACGGGGATGGCACTGGACTCAATACAGGAGAATCGTGTCTCATCTCGAGTTGATTTGGGATACATGGAGCTCCTTTATGTTGCTTGGGTGACCACAGGTCCCTCTAGAACCTGTGACAGTGTCCTTGGGGGACTCTCTCGAGATCCGTCAAAACAAGTTGAGCTCCATACATGCTTGATGAGGATCAACGGAATTGCACCTGGCATGCAATGCAGGAGAATGGGAACTCATTTCGCTTCAAGGGGAAGTCTCATGTGGTTTTTCTCGAGCTTCGGCGGGACCTGGGGTATATTCTTGAGTTACAGTGGGGATGGGCCCTTCAAAAGGCGTGTTTGTTCAGCGACGTTGGGACTGCTGTCTAGTTATGAGGGAACACCTCAGGAATCTCTGTAATGCTTTGCAGGGCAAAAGGTGACGCTTCCTCGAGGTGAGGCGTCAGACCCAGGGTTCCCTTTCCAGTAGCCACAGAAATATTGGATTTCATCTCAATGTACAAGAGTAGTCAGGCATCGTAACTTTTGGAAGCAGTGAACTCCTCCGGCGTGCCTCTCGAGGTGTCAAAGAATGTGAGGCATTCTGTCGAAATGGGCGGTGGTACCTGGGGCTTTCTCTAGGGACTCCACAGGGATTCAGACATTCCCATCTCCTTGGGAGATGAAACACGAGCCTGTATTCAAGCCACTGCAAGAAATCCGCCTCCTTTCGAGTCCAGGCTTCTCGGTGTGTATTCCACTTGATGGCAGCAAACTCAGGGTCCCTCCCTCACACATATTGCTGAGAGAAGCCTCCAATGAGGTGGCTTGTGGAACGTTGGCATACGTCTTGCGTCTAAGCCAGGGAATCAGCTCTTATCCTCGAGATGATTTCGGGGAAAAGGAGCATTCCTCGAGGTGCTGTGCGTTGAACTTGGTAGTTCCTCTAGACTTGAGACTGTGTTCTTGGAAATCTCTGGAGTTGCGTAAAGGAAGTCAGCCCTGGTCTTGATTGATGGGAACGGTGGATGGCTCTGGAGTCAATGACAGCGAAATCGACCTCATCATCGAGTTGATTTGGGGTACATGGAGCTCCTTCACGTTGCCTGGTGTGACCTCAGGGTCCCTGTAGACGTGTGACAGTGTTCTTGGGAATCTCTCGAGATGTGTCAAGCAGTCGAGGCTCCTTAACATGCTTTATGGGATCACGGAATTTGCTCTGCATGTAATCGCAGGAGAATCGGGCCTCATCTCGTCTTCCAGTGGGGGGGGAAAAAAAGTCTCATGGGTTTTCTCGAGTGAGGCAAGGGACCGTGTGGTATATTCTCGAGTTACTGCAGGGATGGCCCTTCAAAACGTGTGTTTTGTTCAGAGCGACGTCGGGAGTCCAGTCTAGTTACGAGGGACACCTCAGAATCTCTGCGAGTCCCTTGGTAGGGCAAAAGGGGACGCTTCTTGAGGTGAGGCGGGAGACCGGTCCCTTTAAGTAGCCTCATAATATGCGATTCCTCCTCAATGTTTCAAGAAGAGTCAGGCATCATCACTTTTGGAAGCAGTGAACTCTGCGTGCCTCTTCGAGTTTGTCAAAGAATTGTGAGGCATTCGGTCGAAATGAGCCGGGTACCTCGGGCTAATCACTCGGACGTCCACAGCTGATTCACCATCCCTTCGCCTTGCGAGAAAAGATGAGCCTGTATTCAAGCCACTGCAAGGAAATCCGGCACTCCTTCGAGTCAGGGCTTCTCGGTGTAATATTCCCACTTGATGCAGCAAACTCAGGGTCCTCCCTCACACCTATTCTAGGAGAAGCATCCTCTTGAGGGGCTTTGTGGAAGGTTGGCCATACACTTGCCTCTAGGCCAGGGAATCAACTCTCAACTCGAGAACGATTTGGGTACAAGGAGCATTCCTCGAGTTGCTGTGTTGAACTTGCTGATCCTCTAGACTTGGGACTGTGTCTCGGGGAATCTCTGGAGTTGCCTATAGGAAAGTCAGGCCACTGGTCTTGTTTGATGTGGATCGGGGATGGCTCTGATCAATGCAGTGGAATCGGACCCACTCGAGTTGAATTGGGGTACATGGATCCTCTTCCGCGTTGCCTTTTGGTGCCCTCGGGGCCCTTTGGGTTGGACAGTTTTCTTCAATCTCTCAGACCCATCAAGCAATCAATGCTCCTTACTGCTTGGGGGTTTGAGGGAATTGCTCATTAATCGGGAAAATTTGGGGCCTCATCTCACTTCGAGGGGGAATCCATGGTTTTTCTCGAGTTGGGGGGGTACCTGGGGTACATTCCGATTTACGGCAGGTTTTGGCCCTTCAAAAGTTGTTTGTTCACGACTCGGGACCCCATCTATTTATGAGGGACACCAAAGGGGAATCTCTGCGGGGTTTGGAGGGCAAAAGGGACGCTTCTCGAGGTGAGGGGGAGACCCATTTCCCCTTTCCCGGTAGCCACAGAAATATTGCGATTTTCTCAATATTCCCAAGAAGAGTCGGGCATCGTCTTTTTGGAAGCATAAAACCCATGCCCTCGAGGTGTAAAAAATATTAGGCATTCGGTCGAAATGAGGGGGACCTGCGCTTTCTCTGGACTCCAAGGTTATTCAACATCACTTCCTTGTTAGATAAACTCAAGTTTTCAAGCCACTGAAAGGGAAACCCGCCTTTTTCGTGTCGGGCTTCTCGTTTAATTTCCCCTTGAGCAGCAAACTCGGGGGCCCCCCCCACACCTATTGCGAGAGAAGACCCTCTTTAGGGGGTTGGGAGGTTGGCATACGCTTTCCTAGGCAAAGGGGGCAGGCTCATCCCGGCAATTGGGTCCAAGGAGCATTCCTCGGTTGTTCTTGAAATTGGGGATTCCTTTAGGGTTGGCACATTGTTCTCAGGGAACTTTTGGGGTTGCCTAAAAGGAAACTGCCCATCCTTTTTTGGGGAAAAGGGGAAAAGGTCGGGGTCAACCAGGAAATCGACCACATCCGAGTTGATTTGCATGCATGGACTCCTTTAATTTGAGGGGGGACCTCAGGGGACCTCAAACGTGTGCGTGTTTTGGCTCTCTCTCGGATCCGCAAGCAAGTCGGCTCCATACATGCTTGAGGGGATCACGGAATTGTTCTGCATCAATCGGGGAACAGGCCTCACTCACTTCGAGGGGAAAATTCATGGTTTTTTTGTTGCGGGAGGGACCTGGGGTATATTCTTGAGTTTTCGGGGGGGAGCCCTTCAAAACCCCGTTTGTTCAGTGCGCGGGGCTCCCGTCTTTATGAGGACACCTCAGGAATCTCTGCGAGGGTTTTCGGCAAAAGGACGCTTCCGAGCGAAGCGGGAAACCCAGGGTTTCCTTTCCAAACCCCAGAAATATTTGGGGTTTGTCTGAAAGTACAAGAGAATCAGATCGTCATTTTGGAAGCATGAACTCCCCGTGCCTCTCGAGGGTCAAAGGCATGTAGGGGATTGTTCGAAAAGGGCGGGGACCTTTTGGGCTTTCTTAGGGAA